>NW_020769446.1:558381-581828 GCF_900518735.1 Pseudonaja textilis | reverse complement strand
TCTCTCTCTCAGTCCTCAAACCAGCATTAATAATGACACCATCTCAACTCAAAATATAAGTTTCTTGGATGAGAAGCGACACGTCTTCCTGGGAAAAACCAAGGAAGTCCAGTTGCCTCTTGAAAAAGAACTTTTGGGACAACCGGGACTTGGATGACGGAGAATTTCCATGGACTTTCAAATATTAAATATTTTTTTTAAAAAAACTACAACAATAGAAAAACAGAAAGACAAAAACTATAAATACAACAACAAGAAAAAATGAAAATGAAAATGTGTACAACATATGTAAGGCCAACATTAAACACGTAAGGGTCCATCCCGGTTGAATGCTGACAAATATTCTCATATAAATCAAATAGATTTCCCTGCCGCCTCCTACACAACGGGTCCGAACAGTTATGAAGGTTATCCTGCTAACTCTGGTTCTACAAGGGTCCCCTCAGCCCTCAAACCAGCATTAATAATGACACCGCCTCGACCCAAAATATTTTAACTGGGACCAGACGAGAGCGTCTGTTTTGCTTGCGCTTAGCGTTGTGCCTAACAGGAGAGAACGCAGCCGTGGGGCTGGTTCTTTCTTAAATTATTTTGATGGAGGACTTCTCCTCCCTCCCTTACTGGATTTGGCACCATCTGGTGAATCAAAGCCTGAAACCTCCCCGAGGTTCCTTGAAGTTTGGTCTGACTCGATCTGTTCACTTAGCTGCTCTTTGTAAAAGAGGAAGATGTGGAGCGTTTCAAATATAAAAAGGATTTCACTGGAGGGCTTACCACAGTTCTGGGTGGCCTTAGACTAACCATGGATAAACAATATTTCCATTTCCGCTCCTGAAAAATGGAGAAAATAACACTTCTTTGCTTGCAACCGCAAACTTCGAGAGCCAAGGTAATTGATAACAGGATGTGCCATTCTTGTACCCCAAATGGTTTGCAGAAACACCCATTCTAGTTGAAACGAATACACGCTGGCCTCCACATCGTTGTGCAGGTTAGAATTCACGCTCTTCTGAAGATGAGAGTTTGCACTTAGTCTCGTCACAAAAATCTCCGGAGCCAAGTCAGATTGCGTAAAACACCGAGGAGTTCGGGAGGGACTTTCATCTCTTGTTACCAAAAACCAAAACCAAAAACAGTGGCATAAACCAAATGTAGTTCAGTCTAACACCAAATAATTGTCTGGACTACAGAGATGTATTTATTTGTATTTGCCGAGCATGTTTTTGATCCCAGATATAATTAGGGACATTTCTTCCCACCCTTTTTTCTGGGGCCATATTTATTTTTCTGGGTGGATTCTCACCGTAAGGTAGACAGAGTTCTGTTATAGTCAACTCGTCGCCTTGGAGGGAAATAGTCAGTGGAGGACCAGCAGACAAGCGAGGCCGGCATGGAGATAAGAGGGGGGGACAGGCTTGGAGTAGACCTCAGTCTGCGGCTCTTCTCCATTCTCCATCCTCCGCCTGAACTATCCCTCTTTCCTGCTTCAGAGGACACCCGCAGCCACCATGAACGGATGCTCTTCCTTCAGAGTGAGGTGGTTCCCTTTTTGGGTCACCTCTTGGGAATTGGGAAGAGTAGGCAAGAATTTCACAATGGGTGGGAAAAAAAAAAATAAGAGTCTACAAAAAGAGGAAGAGGGAAGGAAGCCAGAATTTCATAATGTGGAACGAAAAGAGGAAGCGACCAAAAGAAGAGAAAAGAGATTACCAGAAGGGCTGCCTTCCAGAGTGCCAGCCCCAGACAGAATCCAGGGAAGAGGCGAAGGGAATTTGGCCTGAGTCAATTGTCTAAGGCTGTATCTGCACATTTCTCTTCTAAGAGCCCACATCACAAGTGCAACTGTTGTGTCATCTCTGCTTAGAATGCAGCTGCCGGCATGTGCTGTGCATCAATTGATAGTAGAAAAAGTTGGTATAATTGGAAAGGTTAAACATTAAGTAGCTACGTGTTTCTTGTTGTTTTTTTTACAACAAATCCATTTTGCCAGCCACCTGTAACTTGTAGGGGATTGTCACTTAAATTGGGTAACTTGAAGCAAAGCTGAATTACTGTAATTCATTTTCTCCCATAGAATTCAATTACATTATTGTTATTCATCTCCATCTGTGACCAAAACCAATTTGTTGTGGTTTCTTGGTTTTTAAAGCTGCAGAATTTGTAGGTGGGCAGTGAAAAAAATAAGTTTTGTGCAGTGCTGGGATTCAATTTTTTTTTACTACCGGTTCTGTGGTGGGCGTGGCAGGGGAAGGATATTGTAAAATGTCCAGTCAGAGGTGGGATTTGCCGGTTCTCCAAACTATTCAAATTTTCCACTATTGGTTCTCCAGAACTGGTCAGAACCTGCTGAAGGCCACCTCTGATTTTGTGCCTACAAATTGTTTGCCCTCTGCTTGAAGTCAGGAGGGAAGTTTGGCAGGTGAGTTAAATATAAAAAAAATAGGTTTCCACCACTTTGAATCTGACTTGCGCCAAAACAACTCAGTAATGCAGAAAAGCAACCATACAGATACTCTGAGAAGCTACATAACAGGAAGAAACAGCAGCCAGACATGGTGTGTTCAGGACATTGGAACCAGGAAAATACCTGATTTGTTAAATTAACTCTTACCTGTCCCAAATGTGCTTTTTCAAAAGGCAATCGGACTTTGTTTTTCCTGGAAGTCATTGGATTTCTCGTCCAAGAAGCGTCTTGAAGAAGCTTCTGGGATGGGAAGCGAAATGTCTTCAAAGAAAAATCAGAAAGTCCAAAAACCAGAAAGCCTCTTGAAAAAAAAAGCCCCTTTGGGACAACCGAGACCCGATAGATGATGGAGAATCTCCATGGAGCAGTGATCCGTGAACTTACTTAAGAACCTAAGCAGTGCCCTGCTGGGTCGGACTTATGGCCCAGCTAGTCCGGCTGTCTGTCCTCACCGTGTCCCACCAACTGCATCAAGAAGCGCCCCCGTCTCCTGGAGCAGATGTTCTCCAGAGGCAGCTGGGCTGTGACTGAGGCTAAGAGGCAGTTTTTGAGCCCCAGGACTTTCACGAATGGGTCTAACCTTTGTTCAAAGGCAGCTGAGCCTGAGTAGGGGTGATGTGTTGAAAACATAATTATCTATTTCCAGAGGAAAAGAGGAAGAGGAGCGGACACACACAGACATACAAGATGCTTCTTACTAAAATTTTCCAGTCCATTTACCTAAATAGGATGAGACGAAACAGGCTTCGTGGTTCAGAGAAGTGTGTGCTAAGAACATTTGTTTGAAAATAGTTCCAATCAGGCACACAAATGAATAGCAATTACCCAATAAAACCAGATCGAGTCAAGCTCCTCTTATTACAGAAAACATTCAGCTTCATGGCTTTATGCAAATACTTTCTTTCAAATCTATTAAGGTCTGGCTTATGCATATTTTAACCATATGCTTATTAGCGGGATAGGTTTCATTACTATTTTTGGATATGGCATAAAGCTCTCGAATTGAATGTTGTGTGAGAAAAAGAGAGGCTGTTTTCAATTAAGATTTTATTTCATTCATTTATTTTCCTTCTCCTTAAAGGAAGGCCACAAGGACTGGAAGGTTGGAGAAATATGTAAGCCATGAACATTATAAATCAATTTGGTAACTTTCAAACAAAATGATTCACCATTTTTAGTACCTTTGGGATAGTTGGCATAATTGGGGCCACAGGAGGTAGTTTAGAGAGACGCATTACGCATATAATATTAAACTTCACATCTTGTGGTTACTTAAGGAGGTTGATCATTTCAAGTGTCCTACTAGATCAAGGGTGCCCAAACTTGGCAGCTTTAAGACTTGTGGACTTCAACTCCCAGAATCCCTGAGCTAACATGACGGGAAGAGGAATTCTGGGAGTTGGAAGTCCACAAGTCTTAAAGCTGTTCAAGTTTGGGGACCCCTGGTCTAGATATTTATATAATCTATGTCACTCATCCTCTGTCTGTCCATCATCCAGCTAGCCAGCCAGCCATACACCCTGTGTCTCTCTATTTATCTCTCTATCTAGTTCTGTCTCTAGATTTTTATATAATCTATATCATCCATCTCTATCCATCCATCCACCCATCCTATCAATCATCTTATTCCTTCCTCTCCCTTCCTTTCATCCAGCTAGCCCAAGGGTCTCCAAACTTGGCAAGTTTAAGACTTGTGGACTTCAACTCCCAGAATCCCTGAGCTAACATGACTGGAAGAGGAATTCTGGGAGTTGGAAGTCCACAAGTCTTAAAGCGGTCGAGTTTGAAGATCACTGTACTAGATGAAGGAAGCTGGAGTTTTGCAACACTAATCCAAAATTTAACAGAATAACAGAGCTGGAAGGGACCTTAGAGGTCTTCTAGTCCAATCCCCTGCCCAAGCAGGAGACCGTACACCATTCTGGACAAACGGCAGTCCGATCTCTTCTTGAAAACCTCCAGTGTTGGAGCACCCACAGCTTGTGACTTGTCTCCTGCCCAGACCCTGGCTAATTTTTAGAGCCAAAGTCACGATGTTTTAATGTCAGGATAGCTTGCTATGAGCTAAAGGAATGGTGCTCGGAAGATCTAATTCCGTTCAAAGTTATGCAAAAGAAAAGGACAGTCTGAATGTCATTATAAATAACAGAGGCTGTTGTTTCCTGTGGTTAACTATATTCCATTAATTGCTGAACATTTCAATTGTTGCTCAGCTATGCAGTTTAAATGTGGTATACAACTTCCCCACTTGGATGAAATTAAAAAAAAAATCCAGTGCAATGAAACATTAAAAACATTTTTAGCTCAAACGAAAGCCAACACACCAACTAGTTGGAAGGGTTGCATCTTCGTAAGGACCAAGGATGGGCGGATGTCCAACAGCTTGTCTCAGTTTGCTGCCTCTTCTCACATCCATCCAGAAAAGAAGGTCAGCTGCTCAGACAATGAGAAGATCTTATTTGGGGAAGAGGGAGGAGCACAGAGAAAGCAACACTAGAGCCGTAGCCAGGTGGTCTTGTACGTCCATCAGGCTCCTTCTCTGTGTGCCATTAGGCCAGAAGGGAAGAGGGAAACCCACAGCACGCAGCATGCGGAAAGGAGAAGGGAAGAAGAGGTCTCCTTCTGGAATGACCGAGATGCTGAAGAACCCCAACGAGGAATTGCATTGAGAAGACCATCAACATTCAGGGCAGCCCATGAACTCAAAGCTGGGAAGGATTAAATTAATTAATGAAACAATGAAAGCTGAGAACTGACCCTCTTTCTACCCTCATCGCCAAAATTATAAATAATCAAGGAGTAATAGGAAAATTTGAAAATTATTTTCTTGAAGGCCTTCTACGCTCCAGAAATTATGTCTACAGTAAAGCCTAATCGCAAGGCTGAATCAATTGGGACACCTGAGAGATATTAAGCCTTGCTCAGTTTAGGTCCGAGTGATCCAGAAGACGTTAGATTTCCCACTTGAAACTAAGACTACCTGAATGAGATCCCTGAGGCTGAGAGAGAAAAAAGTGTGCAAAATGCCCTTAAATATATGTTACAGCTTAGTTCGGCTCAGTTAACCGTTATGGTTAAAACTAACTTCTTCTTTGTTGCTGTTATTGTTGTCTGAAGATATTGGAGACGGCTCCTGTGTTCTTCCCCACAGCCTTGTTGGGAGAAAGGAAAATTAAAATCTCCGTGGGGGATGCTTGGGAGCCCAGGAACGGATGAGATTTGGGCGGACATCAGTTGGTCAGGCAGAGGCCAACAAAGGCTCCCTTTTGTCAGCGGTGCGTGGGATTTTCCTCCAGTGGAACTGGAAGTGCTCACAGGCCCCAGTTTATTGTGGGAACTTGAAAACCACACAGATCTTCTCTTTAACCCCTTTCATAAACGATCAACCACAATCTACTCCTAGAAGGGGTAAAAATGAAGGCCGTCATATAGTAGGTGGGTGCTTACAATTTTGTAAGCCTTTCTCCAAGGACTTTGCAATGTTTTCAGCAGACTCTCCTCCTTCAAAATACCCCATAAGGAGGCTGCTTTTTGGTTAGGGTATGTTTTCTCTTTAAATAATTACACACAGAAAAGAGAGTTGAACAGAAGCGGCCTCGGTGGGGGCTTCCTTTTGCTCTCTCTTACCAAGAGCAACCTATAATTTTGCAAAATGCTGTTGCATTGGAAATCCTGGGGTCTCCAACCTTCCTCCTTTGTCAACCAAGATACGCGGGAAGGTTAAAGCCAGAATTTGGCAACGGCAACAAATAAAGCAAACAAAACTGTGGTTTCCCTTGGAGCCAGGATGGCCAGAGTTCTTTCCAGAGAAGAATTTGGGAACTGGGTCTTAAAAGCTGGAGGGTAGCAGAAGCGTAACGCGATCTTCTACATGGGAGCCACCAAACTGGGTTCTCAGCCGCTTCGGGGACAGGATTTTCTCCCTTCCAAGACTCCATCATTAAAGCAATCTGGGCTTATATAAATGGTGGTGATGGGAATTCCAGTTGAGACCCCTGACCTTCTCTCGCTGTTAAAAACACACACACACACACACATGGAAACTGCCAAATAATCCCACAAGTTTCCATACAAAGAAGCAAACTGGGCACCACGAAGACAAGAAAGTAGGATCAGGGCAGTGGTGGGATTCAAAAATTTTTTACTACTGGTTCTGTGGGTGTGGCTTGGTAGGCATGGCTTGGTGGGCGTGGCTGGGGAAGGATACTGCAAAATCTCCATCCCCACCCCGCTAACCTGCTTTCCAGCCCCATTCTCCTGTGCAGGGCAACCAAAGAAGACCCAGCCGATCAGCTGGGACTCGATGGGAGGCAGAGAAGAGAGGGAGTTGGCGGGGCCAGTCAGAGGTGGGATTGGACGGTTCTCCAAACTACTCAGAAATTCCGCTACCGGTTCTCCAGCTGAACCCCACCTCTGACTGAATCCCACCTCTGAATCAGGGGTATATTTGAGCTTTTGAAAATGCAAAGGAAAATGTGCAGATAGGCTGGCCATGGAGGTAAAGGCAGTTCTGCTTGTGTGTGGCGATCCAGGAATCGGTATTAGTAAAATGCCCAAATAGGTTACATCATCCAGGTTATGTACAGATTAGTTCCATTTGTAATTGATTCTTACCTGTCAGGTGTAAGCAACTAGAGCCCCCAGCTTAAATATATTTGTAAATAGCTAAAGTAAGCAACTTTTATTGCCTTCTACCTATATTACAAGAGTCTTCCTGGGAAAGACCAGATAAGGCTTCGTGAATCTTGAGGGAACTCAAGCGTCTGCCACTTGTGGCTGCGTATCGATTTCAAGCTGGCTCCTCGCTTGACCCCACCTTCCAGCCTAGTTGGCATCACCCTCACTCTGCCTTTTCAAACCATGTTTCCCAGATTAATTGTTCTTGCTGTGGTTCTCTGATAAAAACCCTTGGCATTAATTCAAAATGGATTCCCAAAGATTACTCTGGCTGAAATCTATTTTTCCCGCTTTGTTGCACATTTAATTATTTCATGTATATTAAATCTTTTCTTCAAGGAAGTCACAATAGTATATGCTTTAACACAAACACAAACACACACACACACACACAAACTGTGCCCCAGCCTTCCACACCACAACACTATCAGGTTGTTTAGCGTTTTAGTGAAGTTTAGGGTTAGTTGACCCCAAGGAGTTCATGGCTGACTAGAAATTTGAAACGGATCCAAGTTTTCGCCTTCCTACCACCCTCAACGCAGGGAGCATCTGTGATGTGATCTCAAAATCCTTTGAAGGAGTCCCAATTCAACACCACGCATCATGTAGAAGATTGTATGTTTTCTCTTTCTAGTTCCTCCAAAGGCCACCCTTCTCCCGGCCATTTTCCATGACTGAATCGATGCGTGGATGGAATTTTTATTAGAAGAGCTATCCCCCAAGAGGATTAAAATCTTGCTTCAACAGCTCACTGTCTCAGTTCGGTACAGAACTGGAGGCTTTTTGGAAGGCATTACACGTGAGTTGACTCAGCCTGATGCCAAGCTGGTATGAAGTATTTTCTGTGCATAATCTTGGGCCCTCAGGCTCCTTCTAAAAGTACCAATTTTATTGTAAAACAAGGAGGCAACCATCTTAATTATTCTTAATCCATCTGCTTTGCAATTAAAATTAAATCCTACTCTTCTCTTTTGGTTCTGCTTTGCCCTTTTCTTTTTCCATGCCTTCTTGGCAGGATGGTGCCCAGCCTGACTCAAAAGCCAGGTGCCACCACACAAAAAAAGAGCCACCTTTACACACAACCTTGCTAACAGTCATGGACAAAACTTTTTAGGAACAAATAATAATCAAACAAGTATTAGCATAGACCAACATGAGGGCTTAAGATGCAAGCCGTGGAAGAAGCAATAAGCAGTCATATTGTGATGACCCAAAGGGGCGTGGCACAAAGGCAACCCAGTTAGATCAGCCATAAGAGTCCCTTTATTATCTCCAACTTTGCCCCCAAGGTCCAGGTTACCTTTTGGCTGGAGAAAAACTTTCCCAGGAACAGCCTTTGACTGCAGAAATCAAGTCAAAAACATGAGCAACACAAACGGTAACTTAAAGTCCAAACAAGCCAAACTGAAGTAATTAGCTTGACAGGGCAGGAGAAGGAATTTCAGACTTGAAGGCACAGCAAAACTCACACAGTTGGGAAGATGCCAGGAACACAGATAAGCCACGACAATACAAGATAAAGTCACGTTTGCTCCCGACAGCCTGCCTCACACAACCTGCCTTTTTTATAAACTGTGTTCCCAGCTGCAGCTAATGAAGGGAATCAGGGCTCTTTCCTCCCCCGCAAGCCATGCAACCCACATTGCTCCCTTCTCTGTTCCTCCCCGAGTGCCCTATGATGAAGAGGGGGTTGGCCTGGGTCTTCCTCAAAATTCCCTCTCCCCTGCTCTGCCCAGCCAGACTTTGCCCTTCCCCAGTTTCTTCCACAGCCAATGGAGCCACACTCCCTGTCAGCTGTTCAGCTTCCTCCTTGGATTCAGACTCTTACAGGGGCATGACACATCCAAGGTCTAAAGCTAAAAAGCTGAAAATATATAAAACCTGAGAAGTTAAACAAAAGAATAAATATATATAAAAAGAAGAACTATATTAAATAACACTGGGAACATTAGAAGTCATCTAGGGAAGCATAACAACCCAACTACCATAAGATAACAATGGCTGGCTCAGGAATTCTGAGAGTTGGAAGACCAGAGGTTGTAAAAAGGCCATAGTGACCCACAGGGGTATGGCTAAGGATTGTTGTAATAAAACATTTAACAATTCTGCAAGCAAGTGTGTGTATGTGTGTGTGTGTGAGAGAGAATGGAAAATTAGCATCATGCAGAAGTATTGTTCGACAGTCTATAGACACACAAAAGAAAGTTTGAGTGGATGAAGATTATATTGTTACTGGAAACAGTATGAGTTGTGAAACATGTTTACTTTCACATGTCCCTAGAGATAAAATAAAGCATTTAAAGTTAAATATTCTCACAGTTTTTTTAACTTACAGAGTATGTTTGCAAACCACACTTTCTCAGCTGTGGAATTTTCTTGTTCTCCGTCTTCTCCAGCCATGGGACGGATTGTGGTGGAATCAGAAACTGACCTTTAGATACGACTCTCTCTCCAGGAGAAAGCGGAACAGGGACCATGCTTTTTTAGCCAGTCTTTGGTTGAACAACAGGAGCTTCCGTGGGAAAATGTAAGTCCCGCTAGCCAACTACATTGACTTGCTTCTCATCAAGACTTGGAGGTCACTGGGATGTCACTTGTCTGAAAAAGGGGCTACCTACGGAGGAGTCAACAAGGCCAAGATGGAAGCCAAGATCACAGGATCAGAGACCTGCCTCTCTTGTACTTTGAAAAAGGGGAGGGCTTCAATTACTTCTGGTCCACCACGATAGGAAAAAAGAGGTTGAGACTCTGGAAAGAGTGCAGAGAAGAGCAACCAAGGGGATTTTTTAAATTTTTATTTTATTTATTTTTGTCAATTGCTTTCAAGATAATAGGTATAAGTCAAAACATAGTTATGAATACATGGATACATATAAGAAAAATAAAAAATATATAAAAGAAACAATAGGACAGGGACGGTAGGCACGTTGGTGCGCTTATGCACGCCCCCTACAGACCTCTTAGGAAAGGGGTGAGGTCAATAGTCGACAGTCTAAGGTTAAAGTTTTGGGGGTTTGGGGAACCAGGATGATGAGGAGACTGGCGGCTAAAACATATGAAGAAGGGTTGCAGGAACTGGGCCTGGCTAGTCTAGGGAAGAGAAGAACCAGGGGAGACAGGAGAGCAGCCTTCCAATATTTGAGGGGCTGTCACAGAGAGGAAGGGGTCAAGCTATTCAATGTTAACCGCTCCAAACTTGATTCCAGAAAGTACGACTTCAGCAACCGAGTGGTCAATGCCTGGAATGCACTACCTGACTCGGTGGTTACATCCTCAAACCTCCACTCCTTTACCTTTAAACTATCCAGTATTGACCTCACCCCATTCCTAAGAGGTCTGTAAGGGAAGTGTATAAGTGCACCATCGTTGCCTACCGTCCCTGTCCTATTGTCCCCATTTATTCGTACCTATTTCCTATATTCTTACTTATAGCTATCATCTTGTAAGCAATTGATAAATCAAATAAATAAATGAAATAAACAATAAAATAAGGAAGGGAGAAAATACCCACTCCTAAGAGGCCTGTAAGGAGTGTACATAAGTGCACCATCGTGCCTACCATCCCTGTCCAAATGTCCCCATTTGTTCGTACCTATTTCCCGTATTCTCACTCATGTTTATACTTATACTTATTATCTTGTAAGCGATTGACAAATCAAATCAACCAAATCAATAAATATTCTCCAAAGCCCTTGAAGGCAGGACAAGAAGCAATGGGTGGAAACTAATCAAGGAGAGGATCAACCTAGAACTAAGAAGGAATTTCCTGACAGTGAAGACAATTAACCAGTGGAACTATTTGCCTCCAAAACTCGTGGGTGCTACAAGCGCTGTAGGTTTTTAAGAAGAGACTGGACAACCATGTGTCTGAAATGATGTGGGGGTCTTGTGCTTGAGCAGGGGCTGGACTAGAGAACAGTCAACCCGTGGAACAGAAGCTGCCTTCGGAAGTTGTGGGAGCGCCATCACTTCAGTCCTTCAAGAGGAGATTGGACTGCCATCTGTCAGAAATGGTGTAGGGTCTCCCGCTTGGGCGGGGGGTTGGACTAGATGACCTATAAGGTCCCTTCCAACTCTGATTATCTGTTATCTGTGAAGACCTCCCTTCCAACTCTGTTCCAACGGATTGATTGATTGTCCTGCTTGAGAAGAGAGTTTGGCTAGAAGGCCATCAGGTCCCAGATGTCTGGTCTGAGGCAGTATTTTAGCCTTCCACGGGTGAAGACTAGTTTTGCCTTCCAGAATGTACCGACTGCTTCAATATGGAGTTGACACGGGTCGAAATACTCTCCCAACGAGGCGTCTCTTTCTGTATTCTTCCGGCCCTAACCCCACAGGCCCACCTGGCTGGGTTTTCAGCATCCTTGGGAAGACTCTCCCGAGAGAGCGGCAAAGCCACCCAGGCCATGTTCCCAGTGGGTTCAGGGAGGTGGTTTCAGACAAGGGCCCGCAGCTCTTCTCTCCGGCCTTGTGCCTCCTGGCTCCCATTAGTGCTGACGAATCCATGTCCCCTCACCCAACCTCTCCCGTCCTCTCAACCTTCCCCAAAGAATAGCCCAGAAGGGCCCTTCATTTGACAAACAGGAAGCCGGGAAGAACAGCGTTGCCTCTTGAAATGGGCAAGGATTGGATAAAAGGAAACGCTCCCCACACCTCCCTCATTGCTCATTAGGACCAGTAATCTCTGGGGCCCCTTTTCCTGCGTGAGAAGGTGCTATTGTCCACTCGAACCGCCCCAGAGGAGACAAACCGACCCATTCATTCGCAGTTCAGTGGTGGGGATTTGGGCAGAAGGGATTCATCCTTTCAAGTCCTCAGCTCGGCAAGGCCAAACCCTCCCCACTGTTATGCCAAGCTGGAGGCTTTCACCCCCTTCGCACATTGTGAAGTGGGCAAAGTGGGAAGTTGGGCGCCGGACTCCAGCAGCCCCCAAAAGGGATCCAGTTGGGAGAACTCTGAATAGGGATCCACAGATCTTCAGCAAAGGTAGAGCATACGAAACATTTGCTAGACCAAGACTCGAATACAGCTCATCAGTCTGGAACCCACATTACGTATCTGATATTAACACAGTTGAGAAAGTCCAGAAATATTTCACAAGAAGAGTTCTCCACTCCTCTACTCGTTGCAGAAGACCTTATGCCACCAGACTTGAAATTCTAGACCTAGATAACCTAGAACTACGCTGCCTTCGGTCCGATCTAAGTATAGTATATAAAATTATACATTGCAATGTCCTACCTGCAAATGAATACTTCAGCTACAACCACAACAACACATGAGCACACAATAGATACACAAACTCAAGGTAAACCACTCCAAACTCGATTGCAGGAAATACGACTTCATCAATAGAGTGGTCAATGTCTGGGATACTCTACCTGACTCTGGGGTTTTTTCCCAAAACCCCCCACTCTAGACCTTAGACTGTCTACTATGGACCTCACCCGTTTCCTAAGAGGTCTGTAGGGGGCATGCATAAGCGCACCAACGTGCCTACCGTCCCTGTCCTATTGTTTCTTTTATTTTTCTTATCCTGTATCCATGTATTCATAACTATGTTTTGACTTATACCTATTATCTTGTAAGCTATTGACAAAAATAAATAAATAAAATAAATAAATAAAAAAGGTCCACAGATAATGGGTGGAACAGTTACCAAGATTCCATAGCATCACGCTTCACGGCAACCTCCTTGCTAGACCCATTGCTCATAAGATCAAAGGAGACTCTCCAAATGTTGAAGGCAACCGGAGGTGCGTGGGGCCTCCCTTGCTTAGCCACAGGCTCGGCGCCCCAGCGTTGCTCCAGCTACTGCTGAGTCAGCCTTGATGCCTCCCTCTTGACCTGCCTGGACAAGCCCCTGCAGTTTTCTTGGCAACAGGTTCACTACCTTCTTCCTACAGGTTTGATGGGCCGAAAGTCACCCAGCTGGTGGCTCTGGACCAATGGCTGTCCTGCCTCTTCTTAAAAACCTCCAGCGATGGAGAGAACCCACCACTTCTGAAGGCAAGTTGTTCCCCTGATTAAATTGTTCTGACCCTCAGGAAATGTCTCCTGACTTCTAGGTTGCTTGACGGGTCTCCATCCGTTGCTTCTTGTCCTCCGGCCTTCAGGTGCTCTGCGGGTTCATGACACGGGAGATGCCACCAGCCTTCATCGGGCATGTGGATGGGTGGTGGATGGAGGGATGGAGGGATTTACTTTTTTAATTTTTATTGATTGGAATCTGTCAAGCAAAAACAACAAGAAGAATAAGAGAGTAAAAATACGACGACGGGGACGATGGGTGCATTGGTGCACTTATGCACAGCCCCCCTCTGCTGACCCCTTAAGTAGGAAGTAAGGTCCACAGAAGTCAATTTGTGACTGAAACGGTGGAAATGTGCAGCTGAGACTATCGAATCAGGGAGGGCATATCCTCTGACAACTCTATCACAAAAATCGTGTTTTTTACCGCCAAGTTTGATGGATTGATATTTCCTATCTCTAAACTGCCTCCAGCCCTCGGTGGTTGCTTTCTGCCTCCAAGAAAACCCCGTAGAAGTCTTTAATGTCGAGGCCCCGCAGTTCGTTTCAGCCAAATGGAATTTACACCTGAATGAAAGGTCATGTGTGAATTGGTGCAAGCAGGGAAGGGCCCGTTACAAGGGAAGCCGAGTGACTGCACTTGAGACACGCATTTCAACAGCAGGGACCATCCGCTTCCAATGAAGCCCCTTCCCCTCCACCCCCCCGGCTGGAGATGTGGCCTATTCTGCCTCTTCCTCCCTTCATTCATCCTTCCCCTGCTCTCCCCCCTCGCCCCCTCCCCTTCGACGCTATTCAGACTCGCGGGTTTTAAAATTGCACCAGCCAATTCTTAATTATCTCAGAGAGAGAGGGGGGTGGGGGGTAGGGGGGGTGGGGTGGGGGAGGAAATGTTTGGTTCACTTCATCCTGCAAGGGCCTTTCTACAATGGTCTGGTGCCAATAGGGAGAGAATCTAATTAAGCCAATTATGCTCATTGGTTTGTTTAATCAATGGTTTGATTTAATTGGGAAGGCTGCGGTGCATAGTGTAGGATGTGAGAACCAGGAGACCTCGCTGCTCCAGTGGTGACATGGTCACCGAGACAGGAGGCTGGAGACTAAGGGCTGCTTTGTCACGAAGGGATGCCTCAGCCAAGAACCCGGGCCTCTGTTGGGAATCGCGGCCCTCGGCCAAAGGAGATAAAGGATGACGGTTTTCTGATCGGAGCCATCAGCTGTCCTATTAAGCAGAGAAAGGTGGCAGTTGCCCCGGCTGTCAGCTGGGCCATTGGAAACCCAGATCTCCTCGTGAGGACCACCTCCTTGGCACTGAACGCCTGCATTCGGAGATGAACGTTGGCACCGTTCTTATGCTCAGGAGATGGAGCCACAAAAGCACCACCAGCCCAAGTGCCTTCTTCTGCTCATCCGCCAGGAAATGCTTGGAGATGACGACACACCCAATGACACGAATGGGATGGCGGTCTTCCAATATTTAAGGGGCTCCTACAAGAACGAGGGAGGCCAATTATTTTCCAAAGCACCAAAAGACAAGACAAGAAAAAATGGATGGAAACGAACCAAGGAGAGAAGCAACCTCAAACTAAGGAGAAATGTCCTAACAGCGAGAACAGTTAACCAGTGGAACAACTTGACTTCACCAGTTGTGGGTGCTCCATCACTGGAGGCTTTCAAGAAGAGGTCGGACAATTGTTTGCAATGGGATAGGGTCTCCTGCCAGAGCGGGGGGTTGATCTAGAAGACTTCCAAAGCAGAGGTGGTCTTCAGCAGGTACTGACCGGTTCTGGAGAACCATTAGTGGCAATTTGGAGTAGTTCGGAGACCCAGCAAATACCACCGCTGGCTGGAGATTTTGCAGTATCCTTCCCCTGTCCTGCCTACCAACCCACACCCACAGAACCTGTAGTAAGAAAAATTGAATCCCACCACTTATCCTATTTTCCATGCTCTAATGCTGATTAAAATGCAGCAAAGTAGGGCAGGCAAAGGCAAACTACCCAATCCAAAATGTACCCGCCAATTTAGAGCAGCGTAGTCCACCATCTATCTATCAGTGTAGACCAGCAAGGAAGTGGAGCTTTCTCCATCTCTTTCTGTCCTCTAAGATGTTGTAGGTGAACTCTAGCAGGTGAACAGACATAACCTGCAGAGCTATCAACCCCAATGATTCACTAATCCCCCCAGGGAACGTTCCTGGCCTTACATGATCCTGAACCATAAGAAAGGATCTTTCTGTGCTTCAATCAATCAATCAATCAATAAAATAAAATAAAATAAAATTTAAATCAGAATCCTGGAACCAGAGGCCGCCTCATCTCATTCAAAGTGCCACGCTGCTGCCCATTGCATCAAAATATCGCGGCACGAAAAGCAAACGCCACCCTTGTTCCTTGCGTGTGCCAGTTCAGTGCTGGAAATCGTGCTTGCTCCCTCCCTCGCAGGCACGCCCTCCGTGCACTCTTGACATAGATCTCACACGATGGCGACATTAAAACGAGCCTCCCGTGTTACTCCGGCATCTCTGGGAGATGAAGGAGGGCTCGGCAGAGGGTTTGCTAACCAGGCGGGCGCCTCTGTGGTGTAGGACTGCAACGCGGCTCCCTCCTTTGTCTTCTGTTCCCCATGCCAAGGTTTCTTCTCCTTCAACTGGGGTTAAATGGCAATATTTGGTCTGTCTATATATAGTCAGTGGGCTCACGTTATCTGCTCAGATTCCAGCACGCTTTTCCCTCAGAGGACTATGGGACTAAACTGTTCTTCACCAAAACTATTTCACCTGAGGGAAAACAGGATGTGATTAAAGTTGGCAGGGTTGCTGAACTTCAAAGGCTAGAAGAGAAGAGTAATTACCTCAGCTTACAAGTTCATCACCATCTTTGGGCTCAGCTCCTGAGCGCTGAAGGAAATCCGCCCCTGGTGCTCTCCAGCCCACGCTAAATGCCGTCCGATCCATTGAGTGGAAAAACACGCATGTGGAGAAGTAAACGAAAGACAAAAGACCCCCCCAAAAACCAGATAGGAGTCTCCAACCTTGGCAACTTTAAGACTTGTGGACTTCAACTCCCAGAATTCCTCAGCCAGGAGAATTCTGGGAGTTGAAGTCCACAAGTCTTAAAGTTGCCAAGGTTGGAGACCCCTGCCCCAGACGATCTACTCCAGGAGTATCCAACCTTAGCAATTTTGGGACTTGTGGACTTCAACTCCCAGAATTCTCCTGGCTGAGGAATTCTGGGAGTTGAAGTCCACAAGGCTTAAAGTTGTGAAGGCTGGAGACCCCCAGTCTACTTTTTCCATGTCAACGTTTCTCCTGAGGCATGGGTGTGATAGCTCCCCTTTTAAGACCAGAAATTCACGTCTGTGTATTTCCAAACAGGTCTAAAGATCTGCTTAGCTCCCTGCTCAAGGTGTGTAGTTTAAAGTTTGAGGTATTTGTACAGAACAAGAAGTACCTTTGGGCAAATACCTTGGGAGTCTCTTTTGATTAAAAATGATTTTCTCATCAATCATCAGAAAGGTTCCTCAGGAAAGAGCGGTGGGAGAAATGTGAAAACCAAGAGTTAGAATTCAGTTGCTGAATTGTTCTGAAAAAACAACAACTGGTCATATCTCATCCCCGTCATGTTTGCAGCCAGAAGTTACAGTAAAAGTAGGCCTTGTGTAAACACCACAATAGCCATTACACGCACATGACATCATTATGCAAAGGACACAAATTATGTCCCTGTGTAATATGAGGCTGTTATTCGTGCCATTTGCATCCCAACGGTTCAGTGCGAAGGGGAAAGTAAGAAACGTTGCACTTCTAGCATGAGGAGAATATTCCTTCTGCTCTTCCTCATCAATGTCAAAAGGCATTTCGCCTCGCTTAACTTCATGTGTTTAATCCAAGTTTAATTTAATCCACTCGATTAAATAAGTAATTGTGCTTCATCGAAAGTAACCCCCGGCAAACATTTTTCGTAACAGAAAGATGTCAAACATTTTAATAAAGGGCCACTTAGCGATACCTGGAACGTTTTGGGGAAAGCTGACTCTATTTCTGTACGACGTGGAAGCGCTTGGTGGACCTCAGCTCACAACCAGTTTGCAATTTCTCTAGTTTTGCTTGTTTGGACTGACAGATATGATAGCAAACCATTTACCGTCTATAAACATGCCAGGCATAAAACAAACAATCTTTGAAGGAGAACAGACAAATGGGGGAAAACTTGTGCTTTGCCAAAATCTGGCTGCAGTCGGAAAGAGGGAGGCATAAGAAGTCACTGGTGGAAGCGCCTTAAAGAGAGAGCCAGCCAGGGGTGGGGCTGCTACCGGTTTGCACCGGTTCTGGCGAACTGGATGCTAATTTTATATCTGGTTCACAGAACCGGTAGTTGTAACAACTGGCTGGCCCTGCTCACCCCACACCTCCCCTCCCCTCCCCGGAGTCTCCACGCAGCCCCGTTTGGATCCCACGCAGAGGCTTGGTGAGGGCAAAAAGCAGGCCTCTTGGGAAGGCCTCAGGAAGGCTATAAAATGGGCCCATTTCCGGTCTCTAGAGGGCCTCCATTTTTCACCCTCCCGGAGGCTCAAGGAAAGCCTTCGGAGCCCAGGGAGGGCGAAGATGGCCCACCATGGTGCAGGAGGCCGACTAAGCCGCATCCCCCACAGCAACCAGGCCAAGAAGTCCACCCCTGGATCCAACCTAGAATTAAGGAGACACTTCTTGACAGCGAAAACCATTAATCCGTGGAATGTGGTCTCCAGAAGTTGTAGGTGCTCCATCCCTGAAGGTTTCCTAGAAGAGACCAGACAGTTATTTCTCCAGAATGATCTAGGCTAGGGTCTCCTGTTGGAGCAGGGGTTGGGCTAGAGGACCTCCAAGGTCCCTTCCAACCCTATTATTCTGTATTCTTCCTCTTTCTTTCCCTTCTCCTCTGCTTTCCTTTTCCCCAGCCTGTAAAGGAGAGGAGGTCCATTTTAGGATTTCAAATCCATTGGAACAGACAAAAGAGAAAGAGGGAAGAATCAGAGCGCTATTTATTCTTGGAGTCTTCTCAGTTTTCACAGCTACGGTTTTATTGTGAAGTCTCCTTGGCTGAAAGGGCCAGCCAAACTCTTGTAAGAACCATGAATCACATGGACTCCCATGGAGAGAAAAAACAGCTTCTCTTTATGCTCTTTCCAAACTTTTGGGAAGGCTAGAAACAAGGCCAACTGTTGCGATTTTAGGCTCTCTATCCTACCAAGATACCTGATCATAAGTAAAAAAAACACAACCCTTTCATGTTTTATGGCCGTGGAAGATGGTGGGTCTTCTGCGGAGGCCTCCCTGGCTAATGGAAAATCTTCCATGTCTGCTACTGAGGCTGTTTTTAACTCCAGGCTGCTAAACATATTTTATTTTTAGCTCCTACTTAGATATACCTGTTTGTTCTACTGGTTGGTCTTAGAAGAGAATTTTTTTTATTTATTTATGAAATATTGGAAAGAAATATAAACAGCAATCTTCTCTGTGGCTTTTACTTGCTCTTTAAGCCTTTACTTTTTTTCAGTTGCTTGAGCCGTGCTTCTCAATCTTGGCATGCTGGCTGGGAAATTCTGGGAACTGAGGTCCTCCGCACGCCTTAACAGTTGCCAAGTTTGAGAACCTGAACTAGAGTAACCAAATGTGGGTTTGCAAAGCTCCAGATGACCGTCAGATGACGGCAAAGAGTTGGGCTTTAAGCCTTCCATTTTGGGGCCGGATTTCTGCAGCCTAGATGGGGCCTAATCCAGTGGTCCCCAACCTTTCCCACTTGGCAGACTGGCCCGAGGTGGGGGCAGAGGGGATGCTTCCGTGTGAGTAGCAGACAAGTGTGCATGTGTGTGCAAGTGCCTACCACTCGTGCAAGTAAAGATGCATGCATGCATGTGCTCGCTTGCCACTTGCACAGCCGGTTCCAGTATCGGGCCACAGCAGAGGTGGGATTCAGCAGTTTTGGACCAGTTCTGAAGAACTGGTAGCGGAAATGTTGAGTCATTCAGGGAACTGGTTAAATCCCACCAATGCCATCACTTCTCTGCCTCCTGTTGAGTCCCAGCTGATCGGCTGGTTCTTCTTTGGTTGCCCTGCACAGGAGAACGGAGCTGGAAAGCAGGTTAGTGGGGTGGGGAGGGGACGGGCTTTTGCAGTATCCTTCCCCTGCCACGCCCACCAAGCCACGCCCACAGAACCGATAGTAAACATTTGTGAATCCCACCACTGGGCCACAGTGGGCCGGGGTTTGGGGACCCCTGGCCTTTTATCTGTTAGCATTTTGATTTTTTAATTTTTTTTTAGGGTTATGTAACCACGGACCTCATGTGATTTCAAAGTACAGATTTCTATTCTTGCGGCATTCATTAATCCATTTCACCAGCAAAGGAGAAAGGAATCGGTTCAATGATCTGAAATGTTGAGGTGTAAACACATTAAGCAGGCAGCTACCTGGGAAAGCACACTCAGGTCCCATTAATCAATGGGTTTCCTGCATAAATGGGAGAGCTCTGGTTTTAATAGCTGGGCTAGCCTGTAGGTTACAGACTTATATCACCTCTTCTTAAAAACTTCCAGCGTTGGAACATTCACAACTTCTGGAGGCAGGTTGTTCCACTGCTTAATAGTTCTCACTGTCAGGAAATTTCTTCTTACTAATAGGTTGCTTCTCTCCTTGATTAGTGTCCATCCTCATTGCTCCTTGTCCTGCCTTGAGGGGCTTTGGAGAATAGCTTGACTCCCTCTTCTTTGGGGCAGCCCCTCAAATACTGGAAGCCTGCTATCGTGTCTCCCCTAAGTCTTTCTTTTCATTAAACTAGACAATATACCAAATTTCTGCAACCCTTCTTCCTACGTTTTAGCCTCCAGTCCCCTAACCATCTTTGTTGCTCTTTCTAGAGTCTCAACATCTTTTTTGCATTGTGGCGACCAAACCTGGATGCAAATATTCCAAGTGCGGCCTTACCGAGGTCTTGTAAAGTGGTATGAACACTTCACCTGATCTTGATTCGCTCCCCCTCCTGGCCTCTCTCAAAGCCCCTCATCCTGCCTCGTTCACCCCTGCTAGAATGCTCTAACGGGATACGGAAAGCCAGCAATCGTCCAAAAGAATGAATCACCATCCTTCTCCCTTCCCTGAGTTCACTTTCCCTCTCCTAAAAACACGCCTGGCAAGAATGTGTCTGTCACAGCTTTAGCATTATCCGCCTTTCAGAGGCTGCTTCTCAGCTCTCTAAACTCTGTGACTCCGGCTGGAAGTCCAGTTTATTTTACAAATCTGCCGCCTTCGTTTTTTTCCCCCTCTTTCCCCGCTGCGGTGCTCATAACCGATGTGATGGGAACCTGTGCTGACCTCCAGCGACTGCTTTGTGGAGATAGCAGCTCTCAAAGAGAGCACATTCTTTCTGAACTAGGAGTAGGGAGAGGTGGCTGGTTGGCTATCAGCAGATAAAAGAGCCAGTTGTTTATCTTTGCGGAAAACCTATTATCTTCACTCTAGAAAGAGTGCAGAGAACAGCAGCAGAGATGATGAGGGGGGTGGAGGCTAAAACGCACAAAGGAATGGTGGCAGGAACGGGGCACGTCTGGTTTAATGAAAAGAAGGGCTGTGTGTGTGTGTGTGTGTGACAGGATAGCAGTCTTCCAATATTTGAGGGGCTCCTACAGAGACCAGGGGGTCAACCTACCCTCCAAAGTCTGAGCTACGAGATGCCTCATAATGGGACACCTATCTGGGTTTGCCTCCAGCCCTCCACTGGTGCTCCTGGTTGCAGCAAAGGGGCACATAATTCACGGCAGCAGTTTCTACATGCAGCGCTCTGTTGCAGCACCAAGACAGATGTGGCCGAAATGACATTAACTACTTCATGCAGTCAGACGCTTAGCAAAGCCTCCTCCTAGAATTAAAGGCAGAGCAAACAGCAAAATAAAAGGGCTGAAAAACAACATTATATGAATGTCACATGCTAGATGTTGCAAAAGGCTGGCTTTGAAATCCATTGTGACTATTTCCACATAGTTACACCAAGTGTTATGCCTGCCTGTATGGGTCTCTGCGTGTGTGTGTGTGGGGTAAGCTATTAATGCGTTTGCTATGTCTAAAACGGACTGACATTCTAGTAAGAAATGAAAATACAGAGGCGTCTGTCTCCAGCAACATATGTGGGCTGATGGAAACAGAAAAGAAGAAGAAGAAGAAGAAAAACCCCCTGACTTACCAAAAGAAGAAGAACGTGCAGTCTTAAATCACTTCCAGTTTCTTTATTTGTCTCGTCTAAAATCTAGGGATTACATGAGTGTTCTAGGTTTATCTACAGAAGATCTCTAAGCTTAAAAGTGTGGATCAAGAAGGCAGGAATGGAGAGCAGGAAGATTTATGAGGAGAGTCAAAACAAGCCTTTAAAGGACTTGGTGAATCAGAGACAGCCACGGACGTCTTAGCGGTGCTGACTTTGAAATATGCAGGAGTTTTCACAGGAACGGGCCCCAGCCCAGGGCTGCCTTAACAGCATTATGGGCCCTGGGCAAAGCCATGTCCTGGGGCCCCCTACCACAAGTACTCACAGGAAAAAAAATGTAAAGGGTTAATAAAATTAAACCTATCTTTATTTTATTGGCGCTTCTATAGAAAAAAAAATCAGTGTGAGTTCCTATTAATGCATGTTAGTATTAATATTAAAAATGCAGTAAAATGTAATAAATATGTTGCTGTATTTCTACGATACAAGGCGCATTGAAGGGTTAACATACACAGATTAGTAGGGGCCCCCTATGCTCGTGGGGCCCACAGGCAAGAGCCCATCAGGCCCCTGTGTTCGAGAGAGCCCTGCCACAACCCGATTTGTACAATGCCTACAACTTCTCCTTTTCCGTTGCTGAGTGCGATGATGTTAGTTGAGTTCTTTGTGCTGCCCCAAACAAGAGAAATGTGTCACCCTTCCCTGCATTAAACTAAGGTAAAGGTAAAGGTTCCCCTTGCACATATGCGCTAGTTATTTCCGGCTCTAGGAGGTGGTGCTCACCTCTGTGACAAAGCTGAAGAGCCAGCGCTGTCCAAAGACGTCTCCGTGGTCATGTGGCTGGCAGGACTAAGCACCGAAGGCGCATGGAACACTGTTCTCTTCCCACCATAGCTGGTCCCTATTTTTCTACTTGCATTTTTTACATACTTTCGAACTGCTAGGTTGGCAGAAGCTCCTGGGACGAGGAACGGGATCTCACTCCATCACGCGGCGCTAGGGATTCAAACTGCCGACCTTTCTGATTGACAAGTTCAGCGTCTGAGCCACTGAGCCACCGCCTCCTCTTTAGACCAGACACCCCCAATTCCTGCAACCGTTCATCATAATTTTCGCCTCCTGTTCACTAGTCATCTTTGTGGATCTTCTTTGCACTCAAAATTGAGATTCAAAATAGGGGAAAAAAAGTAAACCAAATCTAAAAGCGGTCATACTATTTTTAAACGACATTGTTGACACTCTAGTCAACTGATTAAACCTTGCGTTATTACGCCAGGTTCCCCCAAAGCACGGAGATTCTCATCCCGGGAAGGACAGGATACCAAAACAGGCATGTTTGATTCCGAGAAGGAGAGTCACACCCATCCTGCCTTCCTTTGGTGGGTTTTTACGGGTCTTTTAAGCTGTAGCCGTGAGCATTCCTCTTCCACGATGGAAAGAGCTTGCAGAGCGGTTTTGGAAAGCAGGTGCCGAAGGGCGCCATTCTTGGCTTTATTAACAAACGATGCACTGCACTCCATGGGTGGCTAAAGGGTGGTGGGACAAGCCAAGAAACGCAACGAGGTTCACCGGAAGGAAGGACTGTTCCCAGCAGTTGGTTTTCAGTCAAGCCTGCAGGGAACGGTGAGTCTCCGTCGGAAACGAGGTTGTGGTTCCTACAAAAATGTTCCTGCATGTCGAGACAGTGGGGTACATTATCTGGACTTGTTATCAAGATGACATCACAAAGAACATGAGGCGATGATAACAGGGTGATGCAAAAGAAGAAGGGAGGATTTCAGGATCTCGTGGTCTACCTTGCGATACTCATTTCGGAAACTCTAACGCCAAAGAAGTTCAGTCATGCAGGAATTCGAACTAATTTCCGCCCACATCTAGTACTGATCATGTTAGCTAGTTTGGGTAATGAAATATCTGCAAGAAAACAACCAAGCTCAGAGAGCACCCACAGTAGTCTTCTTCTTCTTCTTCTTCTTCTTCTTCTTCTTCTTCTTCTTCTTCTTCTTCTTCTTCTTCTTCTTCTTCTTCTTCTTCTCCT
>NW_020769446.1:538060-557981 GCF_900518735.1 Pseudonaja textilis | reverse complement strand
TCCTCCTCCTCCTCCTCCTCCTCCTCCTCCTCCTTCTCCCCCTCCCTTATTCGGTCTGTTCTGCTTCTCCCTCACAAGTTGATGCCTTTGGATAATTAGTCTCTAAACCAGGAGGGGGCCCGGTAATGTGCCTGCGCATAATGGTCCAAACTTCTTTTAATCAGCCCTATTAATTAGCCAGAGGTCAATTTGATGCAGCCAATGAAGTCCTGGACAGAATCAATCTCTATGATCTTTCCGTAATTGGGAAATCTTTGAGAATCCGCCCGGACGAGGGCTTGGACCGTCTTCCTCCCTCCCCCCATTCATCCTCCTTTCTAAACCGCTGGCTTCTCAGCTGTCATTGACTCTATTGAACACGGTACTTCCCCATTCTCCAAGAGAACAATCGGGGGGGTATTTAAATTCCAATTGAGTTGTCCTGCCTCCTGTTGTTACAGGGAGCCTGCTGCTTGCCTGAGGGACATAATGGGAGTCTTGGCCAGGAGACACTGGTTCAACACCCCCAGACCCCCATTTCATGCACCCCCAAGGAGGAGAAGGATCAACTTTCCCTCTTGTGGTTCCATCTCCCTAAAAATGTAAATGGAGCCGATGGGAGGAGCAGGGGGGGCTTCGGGGCGGGAAGATGCACAGGGCTCAGCCGAACTCTGAGGTCGATTCAGCGGCTGAGAAATTCCGCTCTGGACCTCAGGAGAAGCAGTGATGTTCACAGGGTCTCTGGGCTGATGAGCTTTCATAGGGAGGGGTCAGAGGTGGGGATTCAGCCGGTTCTGACCAGTTCTGGAGAACTGGGAGTGGAAATTTTGAGTGGTTGGGAGAACCGGCCAATCCCGCCTCCGACTGGCCCCTCCAACCCCACCTCTTCTCTGCCTCCCATTGAGTCCCAGCTGATCGGCTGGGTCTCCTGTGGTTGCCCTGTCCAGGAGAAGGGAGCTGGAAAGCAAGCAGGTTAGTGGGGTGGGGAGGGAAGGGGGATTTTGCAGCAACCTTCCCCTGCCATGCCCACCAAGCCATGCCTACAGAACCAGTAGTAAATTTTTTTGAATCCCACCACTGGACGGTGTCTGCACAGACTGGACAGCTGAAGGGTCAGATTGTTGTCTGTTGTGGTTAGCCAGCAGCAGGTGCGGATGGCTGAGGAGAGTGAGGACTCAGATGAGGGGCCAGGACCATTAGGGAATGGATTGCTGCCTTCAGAGATTGGGTGGGCGGGCTGGCAGCAGCGATGAGGAGGTTCCTGAGGAGCCTGTGCCAAGTGCGCGCACGCGTAGGGTTGCTTGCAGGAAAGAGCAGCTAAAACAGCACAGGAGACTCGGGAGTAAGGCTGCAAGGTAATGGCCCCTCCTTCAGGAAGACAAAAGCCAGCTGTCAAACTAACCTTCTTTGCAGAAGGCAAAGACGTTTTGAAACTCAGCCTCGTGGACATTACAATTAGTATTTGAAGACTCTTGTATTGTAAACTATTTTCTTATCTGTTGTTTTTTGGCAGCCTTGAGAAAACTTGGCAAGGCTCTTTCTTGTCGGAGCTTATTAGTTGGAAGCAGCCTTTTATCTGTGGAAAAAACAGAATTCATAGATGAAACATTAAAAGGTTGTGCTGCTGCTGCCTTTGTCTTGTGTTTGCTCTCTTGGAACCAGGTTTGGGTCAGAACAGTTGTCTAGGCGTTTAGATTCAAAGGAGGAGGAAAAAGAAGTCTATAAAGACCTGAGAACTTTCACAAATGGGCGTGTTACAGGTAGTCCTCAACTTACAACATTCAATGGCATTGAAATAATTGTGGCACTGAGCGTTTTTCACACTTGTGTCCGTTGTAGCTCCCCACGGTCACGTGGTTCACATTCAGAGGCTTGGCAACTGGCATGTACTTATGATGGTTGCGTGATTCCCTTGTGTGACCTTCTGACAAGGAAAGTCAATGAGGAAGCCAACAACCATGTTACTAACTGAACGACGGTGGTGATTCACTGAACGACAGTGGCGAGAAAGGTTGTAAAAGGGGTCAAAATTCACTTTGCAACTGTCTCACTTAGCAATGTGAATTCTGGGCTCAATCGCGTTTGTAAGTCAAGGACTGCCTGTATCGATCGTTCCTCTCAAGCGAACGCTAGCGGCTTAGGTGGACGTGTCCTTCCCACCCTTCCAGAACAAGAGAGAAAGAGAATGAAAGGCCTTCTTTTGTCAAACAAACCTTCTCCTTCATTACAATCCAAACACGACCATCAGCTGGGGAAAGAGGGCGGAAGAAACCACGGTGACGTCAATCTAGACGCCCTGAGCTGAAGGCCACAGTGAGAGCAGGGCTCCCTTCATGGATGGTGGTGCTGAAGGCGGTTGTGTGGTTCCGTTATTCCCAAAGACGAACCGCTGGGGATTGTCCCTCCAGGCAGACCGTACACGAAGCCCAGGCTTCCAATGGCCGACTCCGTCTTCTGCCAAAAAGGCCGACCAGGAGAACGTCAAAAGGATGCTGGAGGCTAAAGTAGGAGGACCAGGGGAAACAAGATAGCACTCTTCCAGTATTTGAGAACTGCCGCCCCCAAGAGGGAGTCACGCTGTCCTCCAAAGCCCCAGAAGGCAGGACAAGAAGCAGCAACGGATGGAAACTCATCAAGAAGAGAAGCAACCGAGAACTTAGGAGGAATTTCCTGACGTTTAAAACAATTAATCAGTCAAGGACAACTGATTAATGGAAGGGCTTGGCCCTGGGGGTTGTGGCTGGTCCATCACTGGAGGTCTTCAGGAAGAAATCGGGCAGCCATTTGTCTGAATTGGTATAGAGCCTTGATCAGGGGTTGGACTAGAAGACCTCTACGGTCCCTTCCAATTCTGTCCTTCTGTCCTGTGTTTAGCAATAAATATGAGAGACCAAAGATATTTATTTGAATAGATCCCCAGAAACAAAAATAATGAAACTCTGATTGCAATATTTTCACCCTTTCCTCCAATTTTTCTTCTTTTTTTCTAAAATAGGACTTAGTTTTTATGTACCAGAAAAGAAACATCCCAGGGCGTTTTTTCCCTCCCTTCTCCTGGTGGCATGTTTACACGTCATCCCGGCCTTTGAAGCCCACGAGCCAAAGGCCCCATTGGTGTTTACACCTTTGTTGATCTTGGTCGGTGGGGCGACAAGGGGGTTGAAGACCTGAGTGTGTGTGTGTGTGTGTGCATTACTCAGTGGAGGAATGTTGGTGGAAAGCGAGAAGGTGAAAAGACAGCAAAGCCCCAAAGGTTCAGCAACAGCTCTCGGTTTTGCAAACATTAGCACTGGCTCATTTTTGCAAAAATATCCTTCTGGATCCCCAAAAATGATCTAACATGATACGTCACTGGGGGGAGGAGGGAGAGAGGTTATCTGGTCACCTGATTAAAAGTCTTGATATATACCCCGTTTCTCTGAAAATACAACCTACCCTGAAAGTAAGTCCTAGCTTGATTTTTACACGTGCGCCCTATATAAGCCCTACCCTCAAAATAAGCCCTAATTAAGTAAAATTTAAGCTAGGGTGGGGATGGGGAGGGGGGAGGAGCAGCCCTACTACTTACCTTTGGGCAGGTGTAGGCAGGCCTCGCACACCCCAACACCTGCCTTTCTGGCCCGTTTCTTCTGCAGCCAGCAAGGCTGGCCAGGCTTTCCTGAAGGCCTCTGGAGCTGAGAGCAAAGCTCTGGATCGATCCTGAGGCTGCAGAGGCCTTCAGGAAAGCCTTGCCGGCCACAGAAGAGAAGTTCCTGAAGGCCCCTGACAGCAAAAAAGAGGCCGGGGGTGACACACACAAGTGAGGTTAGTCAGTGGGGGACTTCCCCCCAAAATAAGACCTGGTGCCGTTTTTGGTGGCAAAAAAATTATAAGACAGGGTCTTATTTTCAGGGAAACATGGTATAACATTCAGATGGTCAGCATCATTGTGCATTTAGAATTAGGCCACACTGAATTCAGTGGGCTCTAATCCACCAAAACTTTATGCAATAATAAAAAGAGTTGCTCCAAGATTCTTTGTTATTGTTACATCCTTATGTACAGGGTTGGGCTGGGAGATATTTTTTTAAATGTTTTTTTATTTTATTTCAAGTGGCATCATTTTAAACATTAAATATCTGAAGTTCATCATTGCGTGCCGTACTGCAGAGATGTTATTTGTCCAAAGGAAACCTCCATCGTTGTCAGCCTATTAGGCACCATGACTAGATCTGTGTGCAGACAATTCAGACAATTTTAAGATGGTTGGAGCTGATTGAATTCTCCACGATTTTCCCCCAATCCACAAGTATTGCAGTGAGAGAGTTTTCTTCAAGAGGACTGCAAAAAAACCCAAAAGAAAATAAAAATCCCAAACCCAAAATTGATGCTAAAGAAAGCTCTTTGCCTGAGTTTCCATAAATGTCATCTATGGCCACAACCACTAAAACCCTGGAGGGCTGCTGTGTCTACTCTGTGCATCTTCTGGACTAAGGCATTCGGTCAGGATTTAAAGTCAAATCTTACCAACCCACAGTTAAAATATAGCAATTGGTTTAGAGACAGCATGTCACTTAGCTGAAGCTAAAACCTCAGATTCTTCTTTGAGTGGGTCCATCTTGTGAAAACAGGCTGAAAGAAGTACACACAGACACAGCACACACATACATCTATTTGTATGAATACACAAATACATACACAGAAACTAGAATCATTGGGCTGGAAGGGAGCTTGGAGACTGAACCCCTGCTCAAGCCAGGAGACCCTATACCAGTGGTGGCTAACCTTTTTGGCTCCTATGCCAAAAATTGTGCACGCACACTCTTGCACGCTCATGCCTGTGTGCAAGCACCCAGAAGGTAATGCACACCCCCTACGCATGAATGAACAATCCCCCCCGCTACCTGCACTGTGCCTCACAGCTGATTTTCAGCCGGTTTGAGGCCTTTCTTGGCCTCCCAGAGGCACGAGGAAGGTTTCTGCAGGCTTCGGCAGCCTTTGCAGGCCGAAAACTAGGCCTGTTTCGTCACTTCCGGTATTTCCAGAAAAACAGGAAGTGACGAACCAGGCCTAGTTTTCATCTTGAAAAGCCTGCAGAAGCCTTCCTCAAACCTCTGGGAGTCTGAAAAAGCCTCCAACCAGCCGAAAATCAGCTGTGAGGCGTGTGCATGCGCAGTGAGGTAAGTTCGCCTGCAGCTCGCATGTCAGCACAAATGGCTCTGCGTGCCACCTGCGACATGCGTGCCATAGGTTCGCCATCATAGCTCTATACCATTCTGGACCAATGGCTGTCCAGTCTTTTCTTCGAAACCTCCAGTGAGGCAAGCCATGGCGTCCCTGATTAACTGTTGTCAATGATGGGAGATTTCTCCTTACCTCTAGATTGGATCTCTCCTTGATAAATCTCCCCCTCTTATTTCTTGTCCTGCCTTCAGGTGCTTTGGAGAAGAGGTTGACTCCCTCTTCTCTGGGACAGCCCTGCAAATGTTGGAAGACTGCTATCATGTCACCCGTAGTCCTACTTTTCATTCAACTAAAGGTAAAGGTTCCCCTCCGTGCACATATGTGCTAGTTTCCATCTGTAGGGGGCGCTGCTCATCTCCGTTTCAAAGCCAAAGAAGAGCCAGCGCTGTCCGAAGACGTCTCCGTGGTCATGTGGCCGGCAGGACTAAACACTTTCGAAAGTGCACAAAACGCTGTTCCCTTCCCACCAAAGGGGACCCTATTTTTCTACTTGCATTTTTTACATGCTTTCAAACTGCGAGGTTGGCAGAAGCTGGGACAAGGAACAGGAGCTCACTTCATTAGGCGGAGCTAGGGATTCGAACCGCCAAACTGCCGAGCTTTCTGATAGACAAGCTCAGCGTCCTTAGCCACTGAGCCACCGCGTCCCCGTTCACTAAACCAGACATACCCAAATGTCCAATGAGTTCTGTAGTCACAGCTCACTCCACTGTGGAGCCATGTAGGTCTCACAAGCAGCTTGCAGTCCTGGTCTGCGCCTTTCTCTAACACGGGCAGGTAGAACCACCATCTCAGTATTCTCTTTTTTTTAATGGTTTTTAGGGATTTTTATTTTAAAAATATATATCAACATCAATACATGAACAGTGTGGCATCTGAGTATCATTCATTTTGATACAAGTGGCAATAATAATATTAATAACATTTGTTAGTCAAACTTATGTAATCCTAGTATTAATATACATGTTTGTTTTAAAGTAGTTATTCAACATTTCAGTGTTCCATTTGAATGCCAATCACAATATTATTTGAGCTTACAGAGTAATGCCATCTTTCAGCCTCTAATCTTTCCATCTAGTTATTGCTTTTATTCTATTCTATAAAAATTTGTGTGCTGATATTCCCCCTATTTCTTATTTCTACTTCTATTCTAGCTTCTAGTCAGGCCACCATTACTAATCCTAGTGTTAGTACAAATTTTTATATTAAGATATAGTCCTTCATTATTTAATTACTCAATGTTTCAATACGCCATTCTAGTGCCAATCATCATATTGTTTAAATTCCTGATGGTTCCCATCCAGAGGTGGTATATTCAGCAAGTTCTGACCAGTTCTGGAGAACCGGGAGAAGAAATTTTGAGTAGTTCAGAGAACTGGGAAATATCACCTCTGACTGGCCCCGCCAACCCCATCTATTTCTCTGCCTCCCATTGAGTCCCAGCTGATCGGCTGGGACTTCTTTTGTTGCCCTGCGCAAGAGAACGGAGCTGGAAAGCAGGTTAGTGGGGTGGGGAGGGAATGGAGATTTTACAGTATCCTTCCCTTGCCATGCCCACCAAGTCATGCCCACAGAACCAGTAGTAAAAAAATTTGAATCCCACCACTGTTCCCATCCCAATGAAGAGTTGAAAGAAGGACCAGGGGAGACATGGTAGCATCTTCCAATATTTGAGGGGCTGCCCCAGAGAGGAGGAAGGGGTCAAGCTATCTTCCAAAGCCCCCGAAGGCCAGACAAGGAATAATGGCTGGAAACTGACCAAGGAGAGATTCAACCTGGAAATAAAGATATTTTTTCTGACAGTGAGAACAATCAACCCATGGAAAGGAAGTTGCCTTCGGAAGTTGTGGGAGCGTCATCCCTGGAGGCTTTCAAGAAGAGACTAGGCTGCCATTTGTCAGAAATGGTGTAGGGTCTCCTGCTTGGGTGGCAGGGTGGGGGTTGGACTAGATCACCTACAAGGTCCCTTCCAACTCTGTTAATCTGATCCAATGCAACCAACTTCCAACGGATCTAACAGCCCGTGGACCTGTTTAACCGAGGTCACTGCTGGTGGCCTTCTCTCCGTCCGGACGAAGAGAGGATTTGATTTCAGCACTGGGGCAAAGAGACCACAGGCCTAGAATCAGTGGGAGGCTTTCCTTCTCTCCCCCTCCTCACTTTGGGAAGCAAGTCCCCGGGTCCCGGGTGGTGGAATGCTGACGGGTTCATTCTTTACAGTTTGCTTACATAGCGATTCCTCGGCTTCTGTTTGTGTTTCAAGGGTCGGTTGGTGCTCTCCATGGAAAACAGGCTGACCTCACGGTTTTGAAATGCGGCTTTGCAAGCACAGCTCCCTTCTCCCGCCAGTGGCTGCCCTCTGGGCTGGGGGGCTGAGGGTCTTGGGCGGGGGTGGGGGTGTGTGAGAGGTGCAGCAACAGAGCTTCACTTTCCGTGAACTAAACCTAATCTCTACAAAACAAGACCGGGCAGGGAGAAGGGGAGGTTGACCAGAAAAGCCGCCGTTCCGTTTCGTACCTTCTGCGTCTTCTGACTTACCAGCAATCTCCCAATCTAGGAACCTCTTGATAGGTTATAATTCACCTCCCACAACTTCTACTTTTCCTTAATCTAACCGTGCTGGGTGAGAAATCATGAGACTTGGAACCAGAGGTGGGATTCAGCCGGTTCAGACCGGTTCTGGAGATTTTCGGTAGCGGAAATTTTGAGTAGTTTGGAGAACCGGCCAATCCCACCTCTGACTGGCCCCGCCAACCCGCATGTCTTCTCTGCCTCCCATGGAGTCCTAGCTGATCGGCTGGGTCTCCTTTGGTTGCCCTGCACAGGAGAATGGGGCTGGAAAGCAGGCTAGTGGGGTGGGGAGGGAAGGGGGATTTTGCAGTATATCCTTCCCCTGCCATGCTCACCAGGCCACGCCCACCAAGCCACGCCCACAGAACCAGTAGTAAAAAAAATTGAATCCCACCACTGCTTGGAATCCGACCCATTGAGAGGGCACCAGAAGATGAGAACGTACCTTAGTTACTAGAAGAGGCAAAGCCACAACTAGAAACTGCTGGGACTTTCTGACTAGCACCGATGATGTTACCTAGTTTGGGGAATGAAATGCCTGCAAGGAAACTGTCATGCTCAGAGAGAACCAAGGACCCCTCACCGTCTGAGAAGTGAAAGGGGACGCTCAAGGAATGGTGCAGGAGAATAATGGAGGAGGAGGAGGAGGAGGAGGAGGAGGAGGAGGAGGAGGAGGAAGACAGGAAGCTCAGAAGGAGACAACGGTGCCAAGGAATGCAGACCATAATGAGAAGGATAGGGAAGCAGGTCCACCTTACAGAAGCATCAAGGGGGCTGTTGGTCTGTTGCCTAGAGAAGATGGAGGGACCGTGACGAGAAGAGCTACCATCGTCTCTCCAGAGAGGAAGGCCTTTCCAACATAACTGAGAAACGTGGGGTGTAGGGTTGCTCCTCAAGGCCGACCCCTCGCCCTCTTCAAGGCCTTGAAGACCTTCAGCATCTTCACGTCCCCGGGGCCAAGCAATGTGCGTGCTACATGCTGGAGAAGCCAACAGAAGTGATCTCAGGAGTAAGACAAGGTTGAAATTAAAATAAGTTCAGGCGGGCAACTAGCCGGGATTTTCACAGAAGGCAATATTTGTAGCTCAGGGTTGGACTTTAGCGCGCTCTGAATAGGGTTGTTTGCTTGCAGACATTTCATTATAGGAGCAAAACATCATCAGGATAAGTTTCAGAATGTCCTGGTGAGGATGTTTACTAAGTCACAGAAGTCCTGGGAAGCAGGGAAGAAGCTGGTTTACCCTGGAGGAGAACTTTGCTCATGAAGGCCAGTTAATTGCTAAAGGCAGATGACCACATCACGAAGGAACTCCTCAGCCTGGAGCATCAAAGCTCAGAAGACTCGAGGCCACCTTTGCATAATCTTCATCATCATCATCTGTAACCTTGCCTGATGGGGTCCCTACATTCTTTGCTGATCTATTCCTTCTATATCAGGGGTTGGGAACCATGGTTTTTTTTATGACTTGTGGACTTCAACTCTCAGAATTTCTGAGCCAACCATATAGAGATAGGTAGGTAGGTAGGTAGATGGATGGATGGATGGATGGATGGATGGATGGATGTCAACTCTGAAGCCATTTTGGAGCATATTCAGGGCTGCCCCAACAAGGCTGGTTGGAACTGTGGGAAGGGGAGCGGGGAATAGAGATAGTTGGGGACTTGTAGCCAAAATAATCATCTTTCTCCTTGGATCAAGGACATTCCCACCAGGTGCTGGGGAGGCATGGACTGAAACCAACTGGATTTGGGACTATGACCTGGTTGGACCATGAGATGGACATGTGGATTGAGGGAAAGAACTTTGATTTTTAATTTGGGTGGGGAAAACCTTGAGACCTTCAGAGTTGGTTTTTCACCAGATGTGCCAACATGACATGCCTGATAAATTTGGACTTTGCTTACTCTGGGTCTGTTACTTGGAACCCTGACAATGATGGGTGGATGGGTGGATGGGTGGGTGGATGGATAGCTATCTATCTATCTAGATAGATGACCAATAGATTGATAGGTGATTGATTGATTATTTGATAGAATAGATATACATATATGATAAATAGATGATAGATAGATAGATAGATAGATAGATAGATAGATAGATAGATAGATGACAGACAGACAGACAGGTAGATAGATTGATAGAAGATAGATAGTTAGTGACAATGTAGGTATATGATAGATAGATGATAGATTGATTGAGAGGAGGAGGATGGGGTCAAGCTATTTTCTAAAGCACCCAAAGGCCAGACAAGGAATAATGGATGGAAATTGATCAAGGAGAAATTCAACCTAGAAATAAGGAGAAACTTTCTGACAGTGAGAACCATCAACCCATGGAACAGAAGTTGCCCTCGGAAGTTGTGGGAGCTTCATCACTTGAGACCTTCAAGAAGAGACTGGACTCCCATCTGTCAGAAATGGTGTAGGGTCTCCCGCTTGGGCGGGGGGTTGGACTAGGTGACCTACAAGGTCCCTTCCAACTCTGATTGAATCTGTATCTGTATCTGTATCTGTATCTGTATCTGTATCTGTATCTGTATCTGTATCTGTATCTGTATCTGTATCTGTGTCAGTTGGGGGTCTGCAATCCATGCAGGGAGCAATTGTCCTCCTGGTTTTTGTTTTGTGTTCCTAGTTACCGGCTTGGCTCCCAAGGCCTTTTCCAGGGGCAGGAATTCAGTCCAGACGCGCTGAGCCAGCCCTGCACTTTTGAACTTGTCGAAACACACAGAGCAGCTCCTCTAAATCAACCTCCCCGCGGAGGGGGCTGCCCGAGAGGACGGTTCCTGCCTTGTAAAACGATCCCTGGGGAATCCAGGGCAGGGCTGGGATGTTGAGGCACAAGTGGCCAGCGGTGGTTCTGCAGGCTGCCACCGTCGCTCGGGTCTCCTTTCCGATCTGCACTGAAGTCGGCAAACCCACCTTTCTAATTTGGAGGTGGGATCAGACAAACTGTTATTCGTGCCTGCCCTGAAAGTGCAGTGCTGTTCGTTTGGGGGGAACTCTGTTCCAAACCGAGCTCGCAAACATCTCCATGTTCAAATATTGGCTTCTGCCTTTTTTTCTAAGAGGCAAATTGCCCTATGAACAATGGTGGTAAGTGAGCCTAAAATCTAGAACTGGGCTGCAAAAAACAGGGAAGCCTCTGAGATCTTGGCTGCCAACCCAGTGACAGTTTTCAGCCTAGTTATCCCAGCCCGAGGGCAGGCCTTGACCTTAAACAGATAAGAATGCCCTGCAGGTCCGTTCCCACTTTCTGACAGGCTGCTGGGCCTTTCTGAAGGACTGGGCAGGGCTGTTCTAGATCAGGACTATTTACACGCTCAGAGGCCGGCCAAAAACTTGGGAACAAGATGTATTTTCCTGAGGGCTTCTGGAGTTCAGCGTTAAAGAGAAGCTCGATGCTTTTCCTGTTAGCTGAGCTCTGGGCTCCTTCCCAGCTGTAAGGAAGGACTTGGGAAGAGGCCTTTCCAGCATCAAACTAGTTCAGCAAGAAGTTTTTTTAAACAGATAATCTGAGTTGGAAAGGACCTTGGAGGTCATCTAGTCCCCCAAAGCGGCAGACCCTACACCATTCTGACAGATGGGAATCCAGTCTCTTCTTGAAGGTCTCAAGTGATGAAGCTCCCACAACTTCCGAGGGCAACTTCTGTTCCATGGGTGCATTGTTCTCACTGTCAGAAAATTCCTCCTTATTTCCAGGTTGAATCTCTCCTTGATCCATTTCTATCTATTATTCCTTGTCTGGCCTTTGGGTGCTTTGGAAAATACCCTGACCCGCTCCTCCTCTCTGGGGCAGCCCCTCCTCAAATATTGGAAGGCTGCTCTCATGTCTCCCCTGGTCCTTCTCTTCCCTAGACTAGCCAGGCCCAGTTCCTGCAAACATGAATGTGGGAACAGCTAAAATGCACTAGCTGATGCAGTGAATTGGTCCTAAGGGGGTTGAATGGAACCCCAAAGAGATTCAGCCATGCAGGAATCAAACTAATTCCCCTCCAACATCTAGCACTGATGATGTTCCCTAGTTGGGTCATGAAACACCTGCAAGGAAGCAGACAAGATCAGAGAGCCCATCAGAGTCCTACATTGAGCTCTGAAGACTCCCTTCTGGGATCTGAGAAACCCACCTGACTAACGGGGAGAGTGAGGGTCACTGCCCACTCACCCTTTCCCGCCAAGTAGCCCAAAGGGTCCATTACAGACGTGGAACTGTTGCTCCTGAGGAAAGCTCATCGGCCGTGGGGAGTAACCCTGCTGCTCAAGGACTGACTTTCAAGGACACAGGAGAACCGGCGGTCCTCTTCCCCTCCAACCAAACCCTGCCTTGAACCCTGACCCTAACTCTAGGTTTAAGCAATCACTACAAAATGGTTTGCCAGCCAAACACAATCTCTACTGGGTGGTTCAAAACATTTGGCAAAGGGTTTGCTCTGCCCGGTGGCTGGGTGGGCGTGGCCATGGTGGGCGTGGCCTAGTTGGCCTCCTGCACCACCGGGGCGGGGTGGGGAGAGGAGGCATTTTTGCCCTCCCGGGCTCCGGAGGCTCCCTGGAAGCTGGAAACGGGCCCATTTCCAGCCTTGCCAAACTCCCAGGGGGCCCGTTTTCCACCCTCCCTGAGCCTCCTCGGGCGCCCTGCACTTCCCTGCATCCAAAACGGGCCGCGTGGGGACTCCGGGGAGGGAAGGGGAGCGGGGGCCAGCCAGGCGTGGGATTTGGGGGATCTTTGAACTGCGTAGAGCCTTAGCTAGGGGGTTCTCCCGAAGCCCTGCGAGCCCCCAGCGGCGCCACCCCTGTCTCAGATCCGGCCCAGTTCTTCCCCTTCACACCGGAGTTTTCTTGGGCTTTTGCAAACCTGGGAGAGGCTGCATGCGGCTCAGAGGCACCTCTGCCTCCTCTGTTATGAAAAGTCTTGGCTCTCTTCTGGTAGGGATTGTAAATCTCTCTGCACCAGCTTTGTGTTTAGTTAGGAAGACATAAATTCATAACAATAAAAATGTCTTGAGATGCTTTTGTAAGGGATGAACTCACAGAAAACAACAGAGCATTGCTTAATTCGCTTTTAATGTGTTTTATTTTTTTTTTATTTTTTATTTTGTTAAGTCATGTTTTGGTCATTTGCTCTCATTTTTATACTCCAAAGCACTAGACGGAACACACCCTGAACCCGAGGCAAAATTAGCACTATGAATCACAAAAGAGAACTTTGCCTGTAAGGTGAAGCACGAAGACTTTTCAAACACTCCGGGGGAAAAAACCCGACTTGGCTGACATGGCCCTTTGCAGGTTCCCCACAGCCATGTCTGAGCTGGGAAAACTCCCGTCTACTCTAAGCTAACTTCCCGGGAGTTGGTTCCTGGTGGCAAGTTTGCCTCCCTCTAACAATAGGAAGAGAATGGAAATTATTTGGGGTTTTGCACCGTAATCCCTGACGGCTCCGAGTAGGACCAAAAATGCAGAATAACGGGGTGGGAAGGGACTTTGGAGGTCTTCTAGTCCAACCACCCACGCAATCAGGAGATGCTATCCCATTTCAGAAAAACCGCTGTCCAATCTCTTCTTACAATCCTCCAGTGATGGGGCACCCAGAGCCTTTCCCCTGATCAATGGCTCCGACTATCAGGACGTTTCTCCCTAGTTCTAGGCTGGATGTCTGCTTGATAAGTTTCCATGGATACACCTGTATTCAGGTGGTGCCAGCTCCTCCCCCCCCCCCGGAGTTCGACATCCTTATTTCACGATTTCATGAGCAGGGCCATAAGGGGCTTTTTATTGCTGAGTCTACTGACCTCTGCAAAACTTGCAGGGGAGTCATTCCTCCTCGTCCTCCTCTTCTTCTTCCTCCTCCTCCTCTCCTCCTCCTCCTCCTCCTCCTTCTCCTCCTTTCCTTCTCCTTCTCTCCCTTCCTTCTCCTCCTCTTCCTTCCTCCTCTTCTCCTCCTTCTTTTCTTCCTTCCTCCTCCTTTCCTTCTCCTCCTCTTCCTTCTCCTCCTCTTTCTCCTCTCCTCCTCCTTCTCTTCCTTCTTCCTCCTCCTCCTCTCCTCCTCCTCCTCTCCTCCTCCTTCTCTCCTCCTCCTCTTCCTCCTACTCCTTCTCCTCTTCTTCCTCCCCATTCCCCTCCTCCTCCTCCTCCTCCTCTTCCTCCTCCTCTCCTCCTCCTCCTTTTCTTCTCCTTCTCTTGCTTCCTCCTCCTCCTCCTCCTCCTCCTCTCCTCCTCTTCCTTCCTCCTCCTCTCCTCCTCTTCTCCTCTCCTCCTCCTTCTCTTGCTGCCTCCTCCTCCTCCCCTCCTCCTCCTTTCCTTCTCCTTCTCTTGCTTCCTCCTCCTCCTCCCCTCCTCCTCTTCCTCCTCCTCCTTCTCCTCCTCTTTCTCCCCCTTCCCCTCCTCCTCCTCTTCCTCTTCTTCCTCCTCCTCCCCTCCTCCTCGGGTGGAGCAGGGCTAAAAGGCATGAAACGAATCATCAGATATCCAAATCCGGCAAAGGAGGTCTTGAAAAGGAGGCACCTCGGCCAATGCTGGGGCAGCCGCCGCCGCCGGCCTGCTCTTTGGAGACTTGGCTCTGTCTTCCTGGCCCGAAGACGGCCTCCTCCCCAATGCCCTCTTTGTCCCCCACCTAATCAGCCCCTTGGCTTCCTGGCCGCTCAAGTAGGTGAGCCGGGGAACGGGGTGGGAAAGTGTGTTTGTTTTAAGGCAGCGACAACCGGCTGCCCTGACGTGCTTAGCGCTGTTACCTAAGAAAGCGGCGCTTGATCGGAGTTGACGAAGTGGAGTCGGTCAGTCTGACAGGCCTGGCTGCCCAAAGGGAGCCCAGGAGCTCCTTCAGGAAGGCCAAAGGCCCGGGAGGACAAGGCGCCTCCAGTCCCCGCTGGAAACCCGAGAGTTGGGACTTTCCTCCCTGTGGAAATCACTCGGGAAGACGGGGAGGAGGCTGGCAAGCGGGACTGTGGGCTCCCCTTCCCGGCCTGGAAATCGGCTTCGGGCCACCCTGGATACGGAGGTGCAGAAAGCAGAACAACAACCACAGAGTTGGAAGGGACCCTAGAGGTCCTCTTGCCCAACCCTCTGCTCAAGCAGGAGAGCCTACACTGGGACTCCCCAAATGGACAACGGTTCATTTAGTGACCGTGTGAAGTTACAGTGGGCCGGGAAGAAGGTGGCTTAGAACCATTTCTCAGGCTCCCAACCGTTACGGCATCCCCACAGATACAGGAGCAAAATCCAGATGCTGGACAACTGACTCCTGTTTATGACGGTTGGAGTGTCCCAGAGTCCAACTTCTGACAAGCAAAGTCAACGGGAAGCTGTGATTCACTTAAGAACTGTGAGAAGAAAGGTTGTAACGTGGGGCAAAACTCACTTAATAACTCGCTTAGCAACGGAAATTTTGGGCTCCATTGAGGACTATTCCAAACCAATGCCTGTGGAAACCATCCAGCGATGGAGCACCCACAACTTCTAGTGGCAAGTTGGTCCACTGATTAATCGTCCTCCCTGGAAGAAATTTCCTCCTTAGTTCCAGGTTGCTTCTCGCTCCTTGATCGGTTCCCACCCGTTGCTTTTTGTAGCAGCCCCTGAGATGGTGGAGCCCTGATCTCCTGCCTCCCCTGGTCCTTCTCTCCCCCAGACCAGCCAGGCCCAGGTCCTGCAACCGTTCTTCGCGTCTTTCGTCCTCCGGTCCCCTCATCCTCCCGGTTGCTCTTCGCTGCCCTCTTTCCAGAGCCTCAACATGGCGTCCAACGCAAAGTAAAACCATCCCTTCAGTTTGTACACAGCGGAGCAGTGAAAGAAGTCAAAATGGCGGCCACAAGTTTGTGATGACTAACTGTTTGGGCTGTTAATTTCCGTTGGAAGTTAAAACCCACCCCTCTCCCAGGAAATATTAAAAAGGCAGAATATTTTCCCTAAAAAGAGTAGGAACTCAAAAGCAGAAACTCAGCCCCTCCCCCTTTGCTAATGGGCCATTACTCTGGCCTAGGCCAGCCTATTTTACATAACAAAGATCTCCAGGTAGAGCTATAGGAATTCCCCAAAGCCCTTTTTCATTACATCATATCCATCAAGGCTCAACCAAGCCTGGCATTCACGACAGCCTACCGAATTTCCCCTGCAGGGCCCCATGGGAGTCTGGCCACCAATCAGAATACAAGCTCAAATTCAAATCCCAACCGAAGGCATAATAACCCAGCATCACTCTCAGCATCGCAGCCCTTCCTTCTTTGGAGCTCCAAGCCAGGTGGTCCTGGCCACCATTAAACCACCTTTCCAAACAGCCTCCATGTTTCCAGGGTCCTTTTCCCCCCACTTGGAACTGAACCCCGAAGGATATTTTTCGTCCAACATTCCCAAAAGCTTGTCAAGGCACAACGTTGATGGCACCAGCCGAAGCGCAAACTTTTGAGAGCCCGTCTCTCTTCCGCGGATGAGAGATGGCAGAAACAAGCCAAGAAGGAAAAAAAGAACGTTTTCTTTGCCGAAGAAGCCACAAAAATCACAAGAATAAAGGGATTATAAATGTCCAGTCGCTGCCTCCCTGTTGCTGTGATGAGTGTTAAATTGCATTGACCTCCCCGCTTCCCAAGACGCCTAGAGGGGAAAACTGAGGCAAAGCAAATACAGAAAGAGAAATCTATTGCTAGATTATTCTTAAGTCCACGTGGGAAATGTGGGTTTCTTCAGAAATAAATTAGAGTATAATAGTAGGCGGGGGGGAGTCGATTTTTAAAAAAACCAATAGGGTAATCAAGTTGCAGATTGGTCTGTACTGCTGAAAATTTCAAAAAAATGTTAAAATGATGTTAAATATCACTTCTTCTTCTACCCAGTAGATTCCAGGTAGTCTTGTCCACATGTTATTCATATTCACAATACAGAACTGTTGATAGGTCATTTTTATTTATTATTTTACTATTAAATGACCAGTAAGTCACCTGCAACAATTCTGAAGCAATCCCAAGGTAGAATATTGACATGACTCTCCTTAGCTTCATGCCCAGGTGTCCATGTCCCTCGTTCTAAGTTGAGTTTAATTGTTCTGAGATTATTGGAAATAAAACAGAGGAACTTTCCTAGCTGTACGGTATTCTATAGGTAGTCCTCGAATTACGACTGCAATTGGGAACATTGCTATGCAAAGGAAGGCAGTTGTTAAAGTGAGTCACACACCTGATTTCATGACATTTGTGCCATGGTTGCAAAAATGCGGGATTCCTTTTTTGTAAAAATAAATAAATCAATCAGTTTTCCACGCCTTGGTTGCAGGTACCAATCTTTCTTTTTTTAAAATCCTCCTCAGGATTTAACACTTTGCAAGGATCCGGTTTTGCTTCCCATGGCTGCATCTATGTAATGACCGTGTCCTTCCCTTTATATTGTCTTGTATATTTCTTTTTTACAGCACATTATATTTACTGAAGGCATGTTGGGGTTGAATGCCAGATGGAGATGCGTAGCCTGGCAGGCCGTTATTGAAATAGGTTGAACAAATAGAGAAGGGAAAGAAAAGAAAATTTCAAAAGCATCGTGTTTATTTACAGTATGATTATCCGAAGCCTTCCAAGCGTTCAATATTTACCTTCCCTTTTCTTCTTTTCATGCCCCACAAATGGATCCCGAGGGGGGGAGGATTAAAGACGCAGCCAAGTAGGGGGGTAAAAAAGATCTTGATGGGGCTGCAATCGGTTGGAGATCGGCTGGATTGATCTGGTTTTAGGCCTCCTCTGCTCCTCGGATGAATTACTACCCGCTGGGAGTCACTCCTGTTGCATCGTTCCTTGTTCTGTGTATAGTAGTCCTCAACTTACAACTACAACTGACTCCCAAATTTCCATGGCTAAGCAAGACAGTTGTTAAGTGAGTTTTGCCCCACTTTTTACAAGCTTTTGTTGCCATTAAGTGAATCCTTGCAGATGTTAAATGTATCACATGGTCCTTAAACGAATCCAGCTTCCGTATTGTCTGTGCTTCCCAGAAGGTTGTAAAAGGGGATCATGTGATTTTGGGACACCGCAACCATCGTAAGTACATGCCAGTTGCCAAGCCTCTGGGTTTTGATCGTGGGACCATGGAGACACTGCAACAGCCGTAAAGTGTGAAAAATGGTCGTAAGTCACTTTTTCCAGTGCCGTTTAGTAGTGAACACCCACTAAATGGATGGTTGTACATTGAGGGCCCATTTTGCACCTCCCCGGGCTCCAAAGGCTCTCTGGAAGCTGGAAATAGGCCCATTTTCACCCTCCAGGAGCCTCCGGGTTGACCATTTTGCACCTCCCTGGGCCCCACACGCCCCCTGCACTTACCTGGGATCCAAAATGGGCCAAGTGGAGGCTCCTGGGAGGGCTGGGGTGGGGCGGGGCCAGCTGGTCATCAGAACTACCAGTTCACCGAACCAGATGTGAAATTAACATCTGGCTCACCCGAAGGGGCGCGAACTGGCTGAAGCCCGCCCTTCCACACACCAGGCTGCAAAATTCAACTCACAATAACGCACACACAATTTTGCCATTGTAAATCGCGTTTCCTTCTTTCGTTCCTTGCTTCTTTCCTCTGTCGCCGCTTGTAATCTGTTCGACTGGACACAAAGGAGGAGGGGGCACTTGCACCCTTCTGACTACCCATGAGGGTCGAAAGAGGAAGAAGCTGACCTAGAAGGGAGGAAAGGTGACATGGGAATTCAACGAATAAGAATAATGTTAGAAAACCAAGGAACGATTCATCGGAAGACTATCGGGCATTGGCTCAAAACAGTCCATTCATTCATTCATTCATTCATTCATTCACAATTTATTCTGTATATATTTGTTTATTTTTCTCCCTAGAAATACTGTGTGTCTGTGTTTGGGGGTGGGGGGGAACCTACGTGGAAGAAACCCAAACCTTATTAGATTAAAATAGCAAAAACAGAATAAAATTCATGCATCTGTTAGAAAGAAAAAACAGTGGGCACAATCCAGTCTCCGTATTGCAAATGGGACTCGAGATTTGAGGGAGAGGAGAGGGTGGTCTAAGGATTCCTGACATGGGCAAGGGGTTGGACTAGAAGACCTCCAAGGTCCCTTCTACCTCTATGTCCAAGGCAGCATCCCTCCTCACAGCTAGTCTGCAGCTCCCAGGGGTGGGAAAAAGAGAAAGTGCAGCTTGCAGGCTGGACAACGTTGCCCCTCGCTGTTAAAAATGATCTGAGAGATCAAGTGGAACATGAAATCGGTTCTGATCCTTCCAGCTCTGTGTTTCCCTCTCTGTTTCTCTGTCTGACAAGAGGAGGCACCTGGCTTGATCCCTGAGCTGTAAGCCAAAAGGAGGGTAACTTTAAGAATTAGGATTTAGGATTAAGTGTTCACCTGCCACACCTCCACACCGCCACACCTCCACACCGCCACACCTGCACAGCCTAGACATTCTCCCCATCGGTTGACTCAACCACGGAGCTCAGGGTGCTGGCTCTATCATCCCAATCCTGACTCTATCAGGTCAAGGGAACAAGCTTTCTCTCTCATCTATCTATATCTATACCTATCTATTATCCAGCGGTGGGTTTCCAAATGAGCTTTCCCACGAGCAGCTCTATGTGCACACATGAATTGTGCACACACGCGCGCCTAACGTGCGCTTTGCATGCGCACAGATGGCTCAGACCCAACCTCCGTCAACACTGGTGAGCTGAGCGGCTTTTCAAGCTCAGCTGAGGCACGGCAATCCGCTCTGCCGCGTTAATCAGCTGAGCTAAAAACAGAAGGGAATACAGGGCAGGAAAGGGTGAGGCCCAGTCAGAGGTGGGATTGGCCGGGTCTGCGAACTAGGCAAAATTTTTGCTACCAGTATGCCAGAACCAGTCCGAACCGGCTGAATACCACCTCTGCTTCTTTCTATCTATCTATCTATCTATCTATCTATCTATCTATCTATCTATCTATCCATCCATCCATCCATCTATCTATCTATCTTTCATCTATCCATCCATCCATCATCTATCTATCTGTCTGTCTGTCTGTCAATCAATCTATCTATCCATCTATCATTTATCTATTGATCTTCATCTCTCTCTCCATCCATCATCTATCTATCTATTTCTTTCTTTCTTTCTTTCTTTCTTTCTTTCTTTCTTTCTTTCTTTCTTTCTTTCTTTCTTTCTTTCTTTCTTTCTTTCTTTCTTTCTTTC
>NW_020769446.1:527951-538050 GCF_900518735.1 Pseudonaja textilis | reverse complement strand
TTCTTTCTTTCTTTCTTTCTTTCTTTCTTTCTTTCTTTCTTTCTTTCCATCTATCCATCCATCCATCTACCATCTATTTATCTATCTATCCATCCATCCATCCGTAAGGACCGATTGTCAGTCACTTCTTTCAGTATCTTTGTAACCCTGGACGGTCCTTAAACGAGTGGTGATAAGTTGAGGATTACTTGATGCTGATCATTGTAGGAATCTAAACATTCAGGATTCTCTTTTGATTGTCCCCTAATTCTATACAGAACCTGCTGCCAACAAGGCTGGGTTGCCTTGGCCCGACCTCCTTCCAGGTGTTCCTTGCATTGTTGCAGTTGTGGGTCTACACAAGCCCTGCGTGTTGCCTTGGGAGGCCCTGCCCGTATCAGGCACACTCCGCTTGGGAGGACGTGGATTCAAGGCACGCCCGATCGTGACGTGGCGGATATGCCAAGGCTGGAGTCCCAGCAAGAAAGAGGTCATTGTGAGCAGCGTTCCTGACGATGTGTACCTTTTTTGTCTAGAAAAGGTAAAATTAGGGAAAGGGGAAGCTGTGAGCAAGACAGAGAGGCCTTCAGATCTTTCTTTATCGTGAGAGGCCGCCTGGCTCACTCATTGCCAGGGAAATGTGACTTTTAATACATGATTAAGTTGCCTTTACAAAGCCGCCTTTGACAGAAAACTACCTTCCACCGATTACCCGAAAGGCTAGCAGTGGGATTGTGAAATTGTGCATGAGCAGCACAGTCCCAGCCATGTTTTTCCAAGCTCTCTCTCTCGCATCTTCGTTCAGGGAGCATTTGGTAAGCAACTTTTGCAGTTATACAACTTCGAGGTGTGCTGCTCAGGTTTATTTTCCAGAAATGTTCTAATAACAATCATTAGACTTTTGAAAAACCATCTGCTTCTTTTATGCTTCAAGAGAGGGCACCGTTTGCCAGGAAGGACAATAAAAGGCAAAACACACAAATCTTACAAATATCAACATTGCATTTATGACAAAGTAGGAGAAAAATATACAACAGCGGCCTGTTCAAACATTGAAGACGGATCACTGAGTACCATACATGCATGAAACTTACTCAGAAGTAAGTTCCAATTGATTTGGTTGGCTTAGAAGTAAGTAAGAACATATCAGGGGTCTCCAACCTTGGCCACTTTAAGCCTGGCAAACTTCAACTCCCAGAATTCCCCAGCCGGCTTTGCTAGCTGGGGAATTCTGGGAGTTGAAGTCCTCCAGGCTTAAAGTAGCCAAGGTTGGAGACCCCTGGTTTAAGAGACTAGAACTCTAAGCAGGCACGGCATTTCATACACATATTGTTATTCGAGCTTTGGGTTTCCTGGTTGCTACTACCTTTGTGTGTGTTTGTGCCTTTGTGTCAGTGTTGACCGCAGGCAACTGCGGTTTTTGTGGCAAGGTTTTTCAGAAATGCCATTGCCTGCTTCCTAGGGCTAAGAAAAAGGGTGGTTGGCCCAAGGCCATCCAGCTGCTTTGAGCAACAAGAAAGCATGTTTAAATTACCAAAGGTTTTCTCCGCATCGAAGGAAACCAATGACCTTTGTTTTTCCAAATATTCCAAAACGTCCAACATATTTCTCACATTGTCCTTTAAATAAATATCTTTTAAGTAAAAATCTATACTGATCCTCAGGAATAAACGTGCAAAACGATTTTCTCGTCTGTCAGCTAGATTCATTGTGAACAACTTGCAGTCCTTCAACAATCACCCCAGTTTATAGTTTCTTGCTAAAGTCAGTTCTTGTCCTTTAGGTACTGGCCTCTTCAACTCTCTGGCCTCTTTCCTCTTGGTAGCATGGAGTTCATTGCGTCTGGTTTAGTGGTTAAGGCACCAGGCTAGTGTAGGAAGTTAGCACCGACCCCCCTCCTAGAAAAATGAAATATCCTAGGAAATATAAAAAAGGCAGAATATTTCCCCTAAAAAGAAAAGTAGAAATTCAAAGAGGCAGAAACTCAGCCTACCCCACCTTTGCTAATGGACCATTACTCTGGCCTAGGCCAGTCTATTTTACATAACGAAGATCTACTCCAGGTAGATAGGAATTGCCCAAAGCCCTTTCATTACATCATCACCCAGCGAGGCTCAACCAAGCCTGGGGCTCAGGACGGCCTACCGAGTTGCCCCTGCATGGCCCCATGCCAGGAGACGGTGAGTTCTAGTCCTACTTTAGGTATGAAATCCTTCTGGGTGACTTTGAGCCAGCCACTTTGTCTCAGCCTGATCCACCTCACAGGGTTGTTGTTTTGGGGGAAATAGGAGGAGGCTGGTGTGTTGGTGGATATGTTTGCCATCTTGGATTATTTGTAAAAATAACAAATTAAACAAACAAACAAAGGTTCGTCCTGAAAACATTTTAATTACCTAATAATCCATCAATAACTATTCTGGTATAATCTTTTTATAGCTTCAGAAACTTCCGTTATTTTTATAGGTTCATTCATAATTTATTTCTGTTCCTCTGTAATTCTAGGTAAATTTTGTTTCGTTAGATATTCATCTATTTTCTCCAGAAAGATGTCACTTCATTTATACAAGTTAGAATAATAGTGTTGAAATGCTCCTTTTTTGTCTCTTGTTATTGCAATCTTTCCTTTCCTTTCTCTTTTCTAATTTATATACTAGTACTTCTCAGGTTTATTCGCAGACTCTCTGTTTTTTTCGTCCTATAATTCATTTTTATTTCCATTTCTCTTGCCGTTAACATGGATCCTTGTAAAAGCTTAATTTGTTGAGAAATACTTATCTTCTCTGAAAACGACATTTACATACCATTCAAAAGAGACAATGGAATAGCTGAGAAGGAAACAAGGAGACCAGAGCGCCTCCTGGCCAGCAATCAAGGCCCAGATAAGGAGGGATTAACATCAAGGATTAACACCAGACCAACAATTAAGCAGTTAATAATAACTCAATCAAGGAGTTGCTAATTTAGACAGACAATCCAGCAGTAAACAGCAGCCCAATCAAGGAACAACTACCTAGAAGAAAACGATACTCCCACCAACCTCCAACTCTGTTTTCCATTCCATCCTCAATCCATGGAATAGAAGTTGCCTGCAGAAATTGTGGGAGCTTCATCACTGGAAGCTTTCAAGAAGAGACTGGACGGCCATGGTGTAGGGTCTCCTGCTTGGGCGGTGGGGGGGTTGGACTAGATGACCTACGAAGTCCCTTCCAACTCTGTTAATCTGTTATTAACACTGATAAACAGAAAGCCAACTCCACTCCCTTCTAACCCTGATGATGATACATAGTTGGATAATGAAATGTTTGCAAAAAAAACAACAACCAAGCTCAGAGAACACCAAGGACCCTACAGTCCTCCTCCTCTCTGTAAACCCCACTGCCTTCTAGTACTGATGATGTTACCTAGTTGGGTGATGAAACGTCTGCAAGAAAACAACCAAGTTCAGAGAACATAAGGGACCTCTCAGCCCTCCTCCTCCTCCTCCTCCTCCTCCTCCTCCTCTTATCCCCAAACCCCACTCCTTCCTAACACTGATCATGTTACCTAGTTTGGGTAATAAAACATTGCAAAAAAATAACCAAGCTCAGAGAATACTAAAGACCCCCTACAGTTGAATCCTAAGTTACAAATATTCTCTTCTATTGATAGTTATCTAGTAATTTAACACTTTTCTAGGATATTTGAAGACCAACAAATAGAGGTTTGGCCAACCCGTCACCCAATTCCTTCCGTTTGCAATTCCTGGTCCGGACATTCAAACTCCTTCTGGTGTTCCCAGGTGGAGCGGGTTGTGCTAAGTTCTGCTGGCCCCTCTGTGGGGAGCAAAGACCCCAAACTCAACTTGAAGCAATTATAGGAAAGCAAGCATGGCTGGAATCAGATGGGAACCCCAAATGGTGAGTTACTAGCCGTCCTCCTAAGTTTCTCCTAGATAAATAGCTTCTCAAAGACAATCTTCAATCTTCTTCTGGATAGTTCTGGAGAAGAGGCAATGAGAAAACACGAGGAATTCTGGAGCAGGACAATTGTCGGACGAACGCATCCCGAAGTCTTCTCAGACTTTGCTAGTGGGAAACTGCGCCCGGGGTTTTAATGTGGTGGATTGTGTGTGTGAACTCTATATTTTTCTGCATGGTTAACCTTGTGGAGTATATGCCTTGGCTGCCTTCCCCATTCCCAGCCATGCTGATGAATTCTGCCTCAGGAGGATTTTCTCCATAAACAGAAATCAGCCAAGATCTCCAAAAGGCTTGCAGAAAAAAAGGCTATATTTAATCCCAGAATGTAGGTTTTCACGGCTGCTGGTTGTGGCTGAAGACTTCTGGGTAATGCCATGGGAGACTAAGAATACGTACTGTTGTTTTGTTGGCCAGGCTACTTGCTTCCTTGGAGCAGATGCAAAACTGAATGTTTCTTTCTCTTTCTATATGTCCTCTCTTCAATGGAGCAGCATCCCAGAATCAACTTATAGAGGAGAAGAGCCGGCAGTGCTGGGAGGGGCCGGAGTTAAGCATGTCATCAGATTAGAGTCCTCACGTGGCCACAAATGGTCCAAGTTGAAATTTTCAGTTTCAGCCATGGTGTTGGGTTTCTTAGTCTGGTTTTCCTTGTTTGGCTGCTACATAAAATATATGCAGAACAAGGAAAAATATTACATTAGAACATTAAAACTATTGGGAACCGGAGAAATAAAAACCACTTCTGAGCAAAGATTTTGCAGACGTCATTTCAAAGCTCCTTTCTTTCTCTGATCTCTAAGAAGCCAGGGAGAAGAGGAAGAGTGCCAGAAGATGGCACATCGCCAAATATTGTTCCAGTCTTCAAAAGGAGAGCGGCCCGTCTATAATTGGTCAACTTGACATGGACACTAGACAAATAATTTAGCAAGTGGGTTGTGAAACCCAGCAGCTAAGCAAAGTTGAATTATCAAGAACAAATGGTGTCAAACCAGCCTGATCTCCTTTTTCAAAACAGGACAACCACTTTAGAGAATGGATAAAAATGGTGAAATAAAAGCAAGCAAATCCACACCCTCAGAAAAATACAGGTTTCTTTCAGAATATTTTTATATTAGGTGGTCTGCATAAAACAGTGGACACTATAACACACGTTCTAATTTTTAAAATATACTACAATGACAAATATTAAGTTTTTATTTATAATTATGGATCCTTATAATTATAAATAAACATTACAATATAATATTTAAATCATTTAAGGGACTGGGTTTTTTTTTAAAACGGTGTATGCAAAAGACTTAAGAATTACAGGGAGTTCACAGTGAGCCTGGAGAAGATTATCATCCCCATAAAAGCTTTTATTGAATTAAGGGAGAAAGTAATCTCTGGGGTTTTTCCCATTCAGAGGATTGATTTTGCCCTGGGATTAAAGTTGGCCACCTTGCCAGAGTCAAGGTGATTTGCAACAACAAATCACAAACAATCTCCCACAAAGTAAACCAAAGCATTTCTTTCCAGTTAGTTGACATGGATTCAACTGGGCACACCTGCAACCTCCTTTAGGAAAGGAAAACAGGTCTGAAGAGAAAATCACGCTGAAGCGTTTGAAGTTTGGTAAACTCATATTGGCAATTCACAAAAAACAGTGGAAAAAAATAGCAGCAGCTCCAAGAAGGCCAAAAAAAAAAAAAAAAAAAAAGAAAAAGGAACAGCATTATCAGACTTCAAAGACAAATGACTTTGTTTTAAACTGTAAGCCATACATATCATTCCGTTTCAAGGCCAGTAATGACAAAACAGGCATTGTTTCCTCTTTCAGTTAAAAGCAGCCTGGATCCATTTTAAGGTGTGCCAAAAAGATGTCAGGAAAGGTATTAAATGAGGTTCCAGAGCTGGAAAAGGGCAGTTTTTCGAACAGAACCCAATCCGGCTGTCCTTCTTGATACCCAAGTGGAGGCCCTGTAACCACGGTTAATGCTTTGGGTGGTGCTTAGACTTGTTTGGGGCTTTGCTAGTAATCTGGCTGCACAGGTTAACATGAGAAGAAGACCACACTTGGGATATGGCATCGTTTTGGTTGCTATGATATATAAAATGCTGAGATTCTACAAACAATACAGAGAAGAGCAGCGAAGATGATTAAGGGGCGGTAAACATATGAAGAACGGTTGCAGGAATTGGGCGTGTGAAAAAAAGGACTAGGGACTACATGAGAGCAGTCTTCCAATACTTGAGGGGCTGCCCCAAAGAAGAGGAAGGGGTCAAGCTATTCTCCAAAGCACCAGAAGGCGGAATAAAGGAGAAAACCAACCTAGAGAAATTTCCTGACTGTGGGAACAATTCATCAGTGGAATAACTTGCCTCCAGAAGTTGTGACTGCTCCTACACGGGAAGAGATTGGACAGTAATGTGTCTGCACTGGCATAGGGTTTCCTTCAGGACCAGGGGGTTGGACTAGAAGACCTCCAAGGTCCCTTCCAACTCTGTTATTCTCTTATCTGAAGATCAGTGCCAGCCTTTTGACCTCAGCTTTGCTCAGCAAATGCAGCTGATATATAACCAATAAAGGAGAACATTTGTAGCTCAGTGTTCAAAGGAAAGGTCCTTGGTGCGCTCTGGGCTTGCTTCCTTTCTTGCTGACGTTTCATAACCCAACTGCCAGCTAGGCTGATGACGTTCCCTAGTGAGGTCACGAAATGTCTGCAAGGAAACAGCCAAGCTCAGAGAGCACCAAGGACCCCACAACTGATATAAAACTGATACTGCATCATCTGGGCCACCACCACAGCCTATAGGAGCTGAAACGCCTGACCTGTTTCTATAGGCAGCTTCATTGCAGTAAGAGGGGACAATCTGGTGTAGTGGTTAGGGCACCAAGCTTAGAAACCAGGAGACCCTGAATCCAAGGCCTGCTTTAGGCACCACAACACTTTGGTGACAGTCCCTCTCCTTCAACCCTTGGAAGAAGAAGGCAAGGGCAAACTGCATCCCCAAAAACATTACCAAGAAAACTTTGGGGAGTTGCCATGAGTCCCCAGGACTCAAAACTGGCCGGAACTTCTGTCTCCAAATCACTGCCTGCATGAAGACATGAGAGCCGTAGTTGTATGCCCCCCCCCCCCCAACCTCCCCCAGATGAAGTGGTGGGCGGAATACAGAATGGTGGACCCTGTGATGTGACAGCAATAATACAAAGAACAACAAGGAGAAGAAGAGCCAGCGTTTGGATAGGAAGGTGTCCCTCTTCCAGACTACAAAAGGCATCCCGAACAAGAACAAAACTGGGAATTGTAACTAGAAGATTTGCATCCCTTCAACAGGCTTCCTGGGACAATCTCTGCGTAGGGTTGATGTCCTTCTTTTGAATCTTGATTTTGAGCAGAGGTTTTCCAAACTTGGCAACTTTAAGACTTGTGGACTTCAAATCCCAGAATCCTCCAGCCAGCTATGCCTGATCTTGAGGAAGAGCGCAGAGAAGAGCAACCAGGATGATGAGGGGACTGGAGACTAAAACATACGAAGAACGGTTGCAGGAACTGGGCCTGGCTAGTCTAGGGAAGAGAAGGACCAGGGGAGGCAGGAGAGCAGCCTTCCAACATTTGAGGGGCTACCCCAGAGAGGAGGAGGAGGGGGGTCAAGCTATCTCCCAAAGCCCCAGAAGGCCAGACAAGGAATAATGGAGGGAAACTGATCAACTTGAAAATAAGGAGAAATTTTCTGACAACGAGAGCAATCAACCTCTTGGAACAGAAGTTGCCCTCGGAGGTTGATCTGAGACAATGACTTGGGCTCGGGCTCAGCACGGACAGGTCCATTTCTGCCCCACTGCTTCCCAGACAGCCAACTCTCAAATATTTATCAGGACTAACTCTGCACAGGGGGAGGTGTTAAAATAAGGAAGCAGCCTCCATCGTATGATCACACGCAATCTGATTCAGGGGGAGGGAGGGGGAAATACTGTTTACACAAGAAAGGAGGAAAGCTTATCTCGTGTTCTATTTGTTCAACTCTTGACTCCCTCTTGGACCGCTTCATCAGTTCCTCCGGTTCCCAGTCATCCCTGTTAAGTGTCAGGTGACACAAACACACTCCCACAGCCTTCAGTCAGCTGCGTGGGAACCCTGGGTCTAATGATCTTGCCACGTGTCCACAGAGGGTGGTCTAATCGGGGTTCTCAACCCCGTCACCTCCTAAACCCAACATTCCTTAACCTCTCAGTTTTCCCTCTCCGTTGAAGTATATGTTACCAAACTCAGCACCCCAAATATTGTTTTAATCCCTTTTGGGTGCGGCTACCTAGCCCTAGTCTTGAGGGAAGAAGAAAGCGCCAGAGGTGGTGAGTTTGGTTCACCTGGGACCTCTGCTCCACCTTGAATGAACACAAATCCACTCAAAGTTGGCCTGTTTCATGCTCAGATTTGCACCTAACAGGGAAAGGAATAAACCCAAGGAAGCGCTTAACCATGAGTAACTGCTTACGTGGTCTAGCTTGTCTCTGGATATCCCAAATCCCACTGAAAGCCTTAAGAGGGGGCAGGGGGGAACCGAAGCCATTTCAACGTCCTCACTGCCCCTGATTTTTAATGACAGAGTTTGTATCCTTAAAACCCAAAGGAATTTCAACAGAGTCCGTGGATCTGACCGTTCTGTGGACCTTGATGACTAAAGCTTTCATGCTATTGTTTCTCCTTCTCTACAGATCCAGAGCTCTGAGGTTGCGCGCGTGTGTGTGTGTGTGTGTGTGTGTGTGTGTGTAACAAATTCTGTAACGAATGAGCTAAACCGAGAACAATCAATGATTTTTCTCCTCTGCCCTTCAAGCTCAATCCGCTGAAATCAGCCCAGTTGTTTCAGACACGAACTACAATAGAGTGGAATAGGGTAGAATACAGTAGAGCTGGAAGGCACCTTGGAGGTCTTCTAGTCCAGCCCTCTGCTCGAGCAGGAGAACTTATACTATTTCAGACCAGTGGCTGTCCAGTCCCTTCTTAAAAACCTCCAGCGATGGAGCATTTATGATTTCTGGTGGCAAGTTGTTCCAGTGGTTAATTGCCCTCCCTGTGAGGAAGTTTCTCCTTAATTCCAGGTTGCTTCTCTCCCTGGTGAGTTTCCACCCACTGCTTCTGGTCTTGCCTTCAGGGGCTTTGCAGAATAATTCGACCCCCCCTTCTTTGTGGCAGCCCCTCAAATGAGACGACATTCGCCCCTCTTCTCACCCCTGAATGCCAAAGAGAGTAAGGAAACATCTGGAAATGAAGCACCTGCTACCTGAACTCACCTGTGAACAAGGTGGCCTTCTCCACCTTGGCAACTCCCGCCTGGCTGGGCCATCCTGGGAGTTGAAGTCCAGCCATCTCCAAGCTCGAGAAACACGGGTCTAAACTAACATCTAAACTCTAGTGTAGTGTCCACACCTTAACTCAACCCCGGGTCAGCTCTGGCCCTCCACCCCAAGAATTGAACCGGTCCAGTTCAAGAGGAGCACCCAAACCTGGCCGGCTCTCCTAAGGACTCTGTAGCCCATGTGGCTCAGTCTAGCTTGCTTTGATCTAGCCTTTCAATGTTCTTCGTCATCAGGTTGTTCCTGGCCAGAGATTTTCTGACCCTTGTTTTTCAAATGGCTCCTTTTTCTGCAGCAGAAGAATTATGCGCCTTTTCAGAGTAAGCATTCTCAACTTCAAAGCCGCTTAAAAGATGGTGAAAGACACTTAAAAAAGACACTTAAAAGAGAGGCCGTTTGGTGCAGCGGTTAAGGCACCGGGCTAGGAAACAGGAGGCGGTGGACAAGAGGCACCGGGTGGAGGCTCACCGAGGAGAGACGCAACCTAGAATGAAGGAGGAATCTCCTGACAGGGAGGACAGCCCACCGGCGGAAGAGAATTTGCCTCCAGAAGTTGCGAATGCTCCAACAGTGGAGGTTTTAAAGAAGAGATTGGCTAACCGTTTTGTCTGAAGTGGTACAGGGTTTCCTGCCTAAGCAGGGGGCTGGACTAGAAGACCTCCAAGGTCCCTTCCAACTCTGTTATTCTATTCTATTCTATAGTATATTTTCTATTCTATTCTTATTCTATTCTATTCTATTCTTTTCTTATTCTTTCTCTATTCTATTCTATTCTATTCTATTCTATTCTATTCTATTCTATTCTATTCTATTCTATTCT
>NW_020769446.1:485519-509025 GCF_900518735.1 Pseudonaja textilis | reverse complement strand
ATTATTATTATTATTATTATTATTATTATTATTATTATTATTATTATTATTATTATTATTATTATTAATAATAATAAAATAGACAGCTGCAATAATAAAAGCAAGCCCCTCCCTGGAGAAATAAATCCTCTTCGTCCTTCTGGGGCAACTTTTCGCTCTCCGTGCAAACGGCGGCGGCGGCGGTGGGGAAGCGCCTTCCCGAGTCTCGCTCGGTGACCAAGTTGGTCAGAGGCAGAAGAAGGGAGAGAGGAGTAACGTTTCCTCCAGGTATTGCGGGATTCCAACCCTGAGCAAATATTAGTCTGCCCGGCTCAGTCGCTTGCACACCGGAGTAGCAACCCAAGGTGTGTCCTCCTCCTCCTCCTGGTCTCAAAATAGTAGCCATGGCAGCCACCCGGGGCTCGGCATGAAAAGGGCCTTTTTGTACTTTGGAAAAGGGGAAGAAGCAGCCCGGTCGGGGCTCTGATTTCACCGGGAAGCAGCGCTGGGTCCTTCTCCTCTTGGGGCGTCTGTCTTTCCGTTTGGGATGAGGCAGAAAATAACAGATAAAGTTCAGTTTTAATCCTTGGAATATGAAAACCTAGGAAACCAGAAAATATATATATATATGGAGGATTGCGTTCAGTGGTTTCAATTCCCTCCTGTCTTTGCTTGTTACGAAAGCAAATTATAAATAAAAGCAATTGTGAACTCCTGATGGAAACGGGGGTATTTTTCTCCAAAAAGTTCCTCCTGTTGAAAGAGACTTAGTAGCCCTGTGTGTGCATCCTAGGAGTTGCATTTAATGTTTGGGATAGAGTAACTGTCCTAAGGGATAGCGGCCGGGAAACCTAATTTTTGCCGTGTAAAAATAAAACAGTCCAGCTGAGTTTACCTGCTGTTCAGGTAAACTGTATACCTGAGTTTACCTGAGTTTACCAGTCAGGTTCAGCTTTTCAGTTTGTTTCTTTTAGCGTTAGAAAGATTCCAAGAGCTTCGCCTTGTATTACGTTAGACGGCTTAGTTGTACATAAACGGACTAAAGGCGCTACACAAGCAACACCAATATTTGGTTTCGCTGCTATGCTGTGTGTAAACAAGCACAACTTTATTTAGAAGGAAATGTGGTTGAAAGCCGGATACACAAAAGACCGATGGGTTGGGCGTTGAGTAGGTAGAGAGTCCCACCAGAATCAATAACGACAATTAGACGTTTAATCCCCCAAGACAAAACAGTCTTCGTTTGAGGGAACGTTGACGGCAGTGGTTCCCCCGGCACGGGAGGCAAATGGCAATTTCGTGAATAAAGCCGGCCAAACGTTTGAGGGTAGAGAAAAACTAGGCATCCGGCAGGCCATCAACGCTATCGATATGCAGAAATTGTGGGTGCTCCAACACTGGAGGCGGCTTTCAAGAAGAGACCTGCGGGGAATGGGATAGGGTCTCCTGCTCGGGCACGGGGTTGGACTAGATGACCTCCAAGGTCCTTTCCAACTCTGTCATTCTGTATTCTGTATCACAGGCATGATGTAAACCAGGGGTCTCCAACCTTGGCCACTGGAAGCCTGGCGGACTTCAACTCCCAGAATTCCCCAGCCAGCTCCGCCAGGCTTCCAGTGGCCAAGGTTGGAGGCCCCTGCATTAAAGTAAAGCTGGCTGGGGAATTCTGGGAGTTGAAGTCCACCAGGCTTCCAGTGGCCAAGGTTGGAGGCCCCTGCATTAGAGCAAAACTGGCTGGGGAATTCTGGGAGTCGAAGTCCTCCAGGCTTCCAGTGGCCAAGGTTGGAGGCCCCTGCATTAGAGCAAAACTGGCTGGGGAATTCTGGGAGTCGAAGTCTGCCAGGCTTCGAGTGGCCAAGGTTGGAGGCCCCTGCATTAGAGCAAAACTGGCTGGGGAATTCTGGGAGTTGAAGTCCGCCAGGCTTCCAGTGGCCAAGGTTGGAGACCCCTGGTATAAATCTTAGCTTTGTGAAAAAAAACCTGTTGAACAAAGGAGACAGTTCAGCCCCAGACACAGCACAAATGTTTACTTTTGGAGGAGGACATTGGAGAGAGAGAGAGAGAGAGAGAGAGAGACAAACAGGGCCTTCTTCAGGATGAAACGGGCCGGCCATTGGTCCATTCCTAAGGCGGGTTTGTTCAGCAGCTTTGCGTTTCACTGTCCAAGGCCTTATTTTGCAAAGAAAACACACCAACAACAACGGGCGGGGGGGGGGGGGGGGGGTTGGAAACATCCCCCCCCCGTCTCTTCTCTCGGCTTGTGATCTGATTCTCCACTCGGAGCTGGGAAGGTGGCAACACAGCTCCTGCCTTGTGCTGCCGCCGAGCCGCCCTTGAAAGGAGCCATTCTGTAGGAAGAAGGCCTGTGTGTGCTCACAGGAGCACCAACTATTAGTAAAAGTGGTGCAGATCCTAGCCTCGTCCAGGGAGGTATCCCGCCATTAGCAGGGAGAGGAGGAAGGAGGCAGATGGCGGGGGGGGGGGGGCGCGTTCTTGAATACCATCCAAACCAAAGTCTTTGGGGGCCTCCTCCGAACTGAGCTTTTCTCTCCACCCCGCATGCCCCCCGGCTCCTTTTTCTCCCAGGCTGCAGCGAAAGAACCGTGTCGATTTTATTTTTATGAATGAAAGTAGAGAGGCAGGACAGAATGGGCCGTGTAGGTCATTCACCGGAGTGGCAGCGATGATTAGGGAGGTCAGTGAACTCCTTTGCAGCCGGGAACATGCGGCCACGCTATTCAGCCGCCGCAGAATAGACTCGGAGATAAAAAAAAAACAATTTAAAAAAAAGCATTCAAATTTGCATTCGCATTCAGATAAAGATATAACTTGGGACGGTGGGTGCATGACAAGTAGCAGGCTAAGTCCACTGCAGACAGAGCTGGGTTGGGGGTGGGAAGCTAGTTAGAAACTCACAAGGTGTTGTGTTCTACTTGTGGCCCGCAACGCTTATTTTCTAAAACCCCCGAAGAAAAATGACTCGGCAAGGAAGATATCTTTCTTTCTTTTTTTAAAATAATTTTCATTGAACTTTTCCACAGTTTAAAAACTCATATATGCAATCTTGGCAGTATTGCAACATTGACGTTTCCGTTTAGGTTAATATCCATATTTAGATATAGACATCAATTTTTATTCCTGCTGTCTCTAACTAATGGTACCGTTTCTCCCAGACCGTAGAGTATTCCTCATCTTCTCTATCTTGCAATTCCAATATGAGTTGGACCATTTTTGCTCAATCCAATATTTTCTTTATTATCATACTATCGTGTGTGTGTGTGTGTGACTATCTAATTTTCAGCTCTGTGCATAAGCGATTCTTGCCGCTGTCGATATATGTATTATGATATACTTGATATTGTTTCTTAAATATTCCTCTAATTATTGCTAGGAGAAACATTTCAGGAATGTAACTTTTTATTCTCCGCATTTACAGCTGCAACCCAAAGAGGTGCTGGAGACAACTTGTGGCTAATGTGCAGTTATAAACAAAACTTACAAGGGCACCAAAGAGAAGAGAGAGACGCGTGCACAGAGAGAAATTGTTTGCGTCTCGTGTTTATTTTAGCTGGGGATAATTGTGCCCACTTTCCAGGCTCTGGTGGCATTATGTGACTCTGAAAAGCACTTAAAAATAATATTTGCTCTTTTAAAACCTACAGCACAAAGTAACATTTCACAAGGGTTACAGCCGAAGGGAAAGAAACGCAACAAGCATGAGAAATGGCCGAAACCAGAAAAGGTTGGAGCAGAATTTGGATGGTAGCTTTTCATTTGGGCCTAACTGCAATTTTTCAATCTAGTGATGAACTATGATTTGTTTGAAATAAGCCCTGTTTAAATCATGGTCAAATCCATACGGGGTGCATGATGATAGTCACGGAGAAGCTCCGAATCCTTAAAAGGCCCTTGCTTTTAATGAGTTTAGTTCATTTCTAAGGTTAGTTGAGGTCTGGCAGACCAGAATTATAGAATAATAGAGTTGGAAGGGACCTTGGAGGTCTTCTAGTCTAACCCCTGCTCAGGGAGGCGACTTTCCAGTCCCTTCTTTAAAACCTCCTGTGATGCAGCATCCACAACTTCTGAAGGCAACTTTTGTTCCACTGGGTAATTGTCCTCACTGTTAGGAAGTTACTCCTTAGTTTTGGATTGTTTCTCTCCTTGCTTAGTTTCCCTCCGTTACTTCTGGTCCTGCCTCCTGGGGCTTTGGGGCTTTCTTCTTTGGGGCAGCCCCTGTTCAAAATCACAAGTTTTGAATAAAGATCCACCACCATGGTGGAGCAGGGCTCAAACCTGGATCAGTAGAATCCCTTCAGATCGTGGAGGAACAGTAAGTAAGTAAGAGGTTACTTTTTGTAGGTAGCTTCCACGCAGGGCACTGCAAGATTTCTACAATGCTGCCACTCTGATCTGAAGTTGCTCTCTCTTTCTCTCTCTCTCTCTCTCTTTCTCTCTCTCTCTGTGTGTGTGTGCGTGCGTGCTGTTCGCAGTTCTCTTTTCCAATGCATTCACATGTCTTTTCAGTTTTTCGGCTTAGGAATCAGTGCGGAAAGTTCCTGTTATCACCTCATGGGCATTTTGTGAACGAGAACAATTGATCTGTAGTATAAACATTTCAAGAAAATTGTGATGACTGCTATGGTTTTATTTGTCTTGCTTGGCATCGCTGTCTTGTTTAAAACAGGAACATCCTGGCATTGCGATCAGAATCAGGCCAGTTTTGAATGCTACGAGATGCCCACAAGATGCGTAATCTTGCTAATTCTAATGGTTGGGGTTTTTTTTTTTGGGTGGGTGAGAAAAATCTTCTTCCCTTTTAAAAAACAACAACAACAGCCGAGCCATTTCTAATTATATTTACGGTTCTTAGTGTTTCCCAGTCTGTAGTTTGTAGAAATGAATCTTGTGATTCAGGGGGAATGGAAAGTAAATAGCACTAGCAATATAGCCCTTAGACTTCTATACCGCTTCCCAGTGCTTTGCAGCCCTCTCTAAGCGGTTTATGGAGTCAGCCTCTTGCCCCCAACAATCTGGGTCCTCAGTTTGCCCACCTCGGAAGGATGGAAGGCTGAGTCGACCTGGAACCGGTCAGGATCGAACTGATGGCAGTGGGCAGAATTATCCTGCAATACTGCATTCTAACCACTGGGAAGGAAGGAAGGAAGGAAGGAAGGAAGGAAGGACTAGCAACAGCCCTTATATATGGCTTCACAGTGCTTTCCAGCCCATTCTAAGTGTTACAGAGTCAGCCTGTTGCCCCCAACAATCTGGGTCCTCATTTTACTGACCTCAGAAGTACAGAAGGCTGAGTCAACTTTGAGCCTGGTGAGATTCGAAGTGCCAAATTGCAGGCAGCCAGCAGTCAGCAGAAGTAGCCTGCAGTACTGCCCTCTAACCACTGTGCCACCTTGGCTCTTCTTGGACCTTGGAACATAGTTGGTACGATTTTGCTAGTTGTTGTTCACTTTCCTTTGCAGGTGTCCTTGTTCAGTGACGCCTTCTCTTGTTCGAAATGGTGGCCCTTTTGAGTGACAGGCATGGGAAAGTTCTGCACCCTTCAGCAGTTGGAATGTGGGGAATCCAAGTGTGAATCAGTGCCTGGTGTGGTTAAGAAAGAGTGCGGACTCCTTGGTGCTGTTTGAGTTGGGTGGTTTTCTTGCAGACGTTTCATTACCCAACTAGGTAATGTCATCAGTGATCAACTCTTAAGAGCGTAAATGGCTGGCGTGGTGGTCCATGAAAGCGTTCCAGTGATGAAGCCTTGATTCTTATGGGAGAAAAGTGGAGAGTGGTAGGCTGGTCGATTCAATCTCCGCCCCGGCTGTTGTGAGGATGTGGGACACTCCAGCGATTTAGAACAGGGGTCTCCAACCTTGGCCACTTTTAAGACTTGTGACCTTCTGGGAGTTGAAGCCCACAAGTCTTAAAGTTGCCAAGGTTGGGGACCCTTGATTTTAGAGACTGAAGCCATCAAGAGACCCCAGATTCAGGATGACTTGAGAACGGAGGAGTGGATGATGTAAATAACGTTGCATTGACGCAGAGAAGCTCAGCCTATTTTACACGTCGCACATTCCGATATTCCGTGCAGGGATGAAAAAGGTGTGAAGCTGGCAACATGACCGTCCAGGGCTCTTTTCATAATCTGGATAAAGGACCGGATCCCGAAAAGTTCTCTGCAAAGCTGATTACAAGGCCCCAGACCTTAGAAGTTGCAAGAGGCAGAGTTTAGAAATAGCGGTGCTGGGGAAAAAAAAAAAGAGAGAGATAGTATGATTACGTGTGGTATGAAAATGATTTGGAAAAAAGCTTCCCTGCCCCCTCTGGGTCCATTAAAGATGCTGCTGCTTTAATGAGTAAACGCAGCATTAGTATAAAGATGTGTTGTCTGTGGGGATTATACAAGGGACAAGGAAAAACACGCCAAAGGTGGGCGAGAAGAGCAAAGAGATTGTGGCATGTGGAGGTCCTGGTTTAAAAGGTCTCGGTGTCAGCTTTGGAAGCTGAGTGGGAGGAGGGTGATTTGAACTAACTAGCTCTAAGTAGACAATATAACATTCTTCCGCTAGTCCAAGGCCATTGAATATGGCGCAGGATGGAATAAAGATCTTACTTTTGGACGGGTTTACTTTTGGGTGGGCCCTGTGATGTGATGACGGCCAAGGACGGATGGATTTGTAGTTTGAGAAATGGTGGAAAGCCCGAAAAAACATTTAGATCCGGGATCCCACAGGTGTGCCAGGAGCTGTTCTGACAAAGGTACTTTGGAGATACGTTCGTGTCGGAGTTACCGATTGGAAGGGAACGCCGACTCTCAGCCTGTTGCGCTAGGATGGAAACCGAGCATTTATCAGCCGTGCCTTAAGGTGCTGTGTGTCTGAACTGGTAGTCCTCGTTTTATGGCTGTGGTTGAGACGGCCCATTGTTTTGAGTTACGATAGCTGCAAAGCAAGTCACCCATGCGACCGATGCGGTTTTAAAAGCTTTCTCTACGCCGGTCATTAAATAAACATTGAAGTTGTTAAACGAACGTGGCCGTCACTAAGTAAGCACGGGGGGTCGTTATTCAAATGCAAGGGTTTGCTCGGGGCTGCAAAGTGAAAGTAAGCGCCCCTGTTCCGCAAAGCTGTCAGAAAACGCAGTCACGTGATTTCAGGATGCTGCAACCGGCTGCAAATGTTGCCCAAGGTTCAGTGCGAGGTCACGTGACTGTAATCATGTGACCTCATGTCGGGCGCTGAGCATCGGAACTGGGTTGTGTAAGTACCTGTAGGAAGATCCATTGGAACTCCGACCGGTCACTAAGCAAGCAGTTGTAAGTCAACGACTGCCAGTATATTAGGTATACAGAGAGTATTTGCACCAAGACAAATTCCTTGTGTGTCCAATCAAGCTTGGCCAATAAAATAATTCTAATTCTAATTCTAAAATTCTCATGTGTTCCAGTAGAAATCATATTAGAAACAAAACTTTTGAATTGTCTTCTTAGGACATTTGATTTTTTGGCATCTCTGTAGAAAACATCTAAAGTTGATCACAGTTTATTGCTCTTCAGCATTAAGAACTGGAGTTCCCAGTTTGCTTGTCCTCATTTTCTTCTCCTTCTTTTAGCTTATAAAATCATGCACCCTACTTTTTATCGACTTCATGTAATGTTGTTAGCAAATGTAGCCGCAAATAGTGCCTTTGGGTTATATCTGATAAGTAGCATTTAATCTCTTAATGCAGAGTAGGTTAAAAATTCACCTTCACCCTCTATCACTTGGTCCAAAGTCAGTCCAATTTTCAGTGTTGAGTTGACTTAACCACCACCTCAAAAAGGCCATAAAATTGGGTCAGTCACGTGGGGAGACTTCATTACCCTCATGCTGTAAAGCGAGGACTACCTGTAGCTGAAATCTTACTACTGGTAGGTGCACATGGCTCCATCTCTGTAATGGTAATAGTAGTGTTGGATGAGGAGGCACCTTCTCAACCAACATGTGACCTCAGTTTGATCTCTAGCTTAGCTACTTATGGTGAAGAATAGAATGGTGTAGAGTAGAGTTGAATGGAATGGAATATAGAGTATACTATAGAATAGAATAGAGTAGAGTAGAATAGAATATGCAAGAGAATAGAATATAGAAGAGAAATTAGAATAGAATAGAGTAGAGTAGATGTCAGGTTTCCAAATGATGAAATCTATCTAAAAAGAAAAGAACAAAGTCCATCTTCCATAATAACTTCTGTATGTAGGAAATTGGCAAATCCTTCCCCCCATAACCAGCAAAAAGAAAGAAAGAAAAGGAATATATACATATTAAGGCTAAATAAAATGGCTACACATATGTCAGTTTTGGGCTTGACAGTACAGTAGAATATAGAATAGAATATAGAATAGGAGATAGGATACAAAAGAACAGAACAGAATATTTTATTGGCCAAGTGTGATTGAACACACAAGGAATTTGGGCCTCTGGTGCATAGCTCCAGTCATCTGTCTGGGTAACCAGCGTCCTGGTTGGTTGGCCAAGTCCTTCTGCTTCAACCTTCTCCTCTGACTTCTCAACCTCTGTAATTTTAAGATAATGTGGACTGAGCTGAAACACCCTACTAGGCACTGAGCAACATTATTCAAATGTGCTGCCACTTGGATGCCATTGGATCCTAAAAGAAGCAGGATCTGAGGTCTGGTCTGGTCTAATTTGATGGAGTTGCTTTCAGTTGTGGCTTAAGAATGCGGGCAAGGCGCATGAAAGGGTTTGTCCAACCATTTAATTTAACCCGATCCTAGTATTTAATCCTGAAAAGTGCCCTATTATTTCTCCTTAATGAAAGGCAATCTATAAAACCAGGGAACGAAATAATATGATGCAGCTAGAAGTCCCAACAGCTTCTGGAGATGGAAGAGTGGAAAATATACTCTCTTCATTCTTCACTCAGCATCAAACTGTTTCCATGAGGGAATTTATCCTGGTTTTCGCCCCAAATCTTGGCCCTTTTGTCGGCTGCAGGGATGAAGTCAGGCTCCGTTTTATTTTAGATTCAGGCCCCAAGATTCCAATTCCATTCGAACCGATAACAGTTTTAATCACAGTCAAAATGTCTGCAGTTTTTTTTTCCCGCCCTTCCCTGTCAGAAGAGGAATCAAAGTGCCAGGAAAATAGCCAATATTAACCTTGCAACGCTTTGGCTGATAGTTTCAGGAGTTTCTTTCGTGTGCTTTGAAAAAATATTCCCCATTTTAGAGCGAAGACATTGTCCCCTTCTTTGATTATCTGTCAAGAAGCCAATCAATCAATTGTAATGAACTAATGATATATCTCTATCCCTATCTGTCTGTCTCTCCCTCCCTCTTTCTCTCTCTCTTTCCCTCTCTCTCTCCCCCTCTCTCCCTCCCTCTTCCTCCCTCTTTCCCTTTATCTCTCCCTCTCTCCCTCTCCCTCTCTCTCCTTTTCCAACTGAAAAGAGTTCCAAGCAAAGGAATTTATCAGCTTTTGGTTTCTGAGCTGCGCACAACGCAAAGAGAGAAAAACAGAACCTGAGAAAAGAGTGCTCACCTGGAGTTCTTATTTCTCCATGTATGAAATACAAAGATATTAAGAGTAGCAATACAGGTAGTCTTTGACTTAACAGCAGTCTGTTCAAAGTTACAACAGTGCGGAAAAAAGTGACTTACGACCGTTTTTCACATTTACGACCCTTGTGGCATCCGCATAATCACGTGATCAAAATTCAAAGGCTTGGCAACTGGCATGCACTTAGGACTGTTGCAACGTCCTGGGGTCACGTGACCCCCTTGGGCGAACTTCTGACCAACTTCTGACCACAGAGAAGCCAGATTCACTTAACGACGGTTGCACGAAAGGAGGCAAAGCGCACTTCGCAAATGTTTCACTCAGCGGCAAATACGTTGGGCTCGGTTGCGGCCGAGGGCTCCCTGTATCAAAATAACGCTAAGCGTTCCATCTCGGTCTCCCTTGTAGAGAAAAAAATGCCGGACAAAGCCAGACGGAGACAAAGAGAGGAAGGAGAATAGAAAACGTAAAGCAAAAGTAAAGTGACTTCTGGCTAACTCCCTGGGAGACAAAGGCAGGCTTGCTGATGTTGCTGAGGGACACACTGCCGGCTTCTCTGGGGTTGTGTTGAAAGCCAACTTGGCAACAGAGGATCCACCCCTCGTCCACGGCTTGGATTCTGTGGCGCTGAATGTCAGCCACCAACGGAGAAACACTCTCTCCCCCCCCCGCCCCCCCCCCGTTTAAATTTATTCCTCTGAAACGGGGAAATCACGTTCTACGATGCCAAGAAAGGAACGTCCTTCAAACCCACTTTGTGATTCGGTCTTTGTGATTGACGCTTTTTGCTGAAAAGCCTGTGCTGTTGGCGTTTCTCAGCCCTTCTCGAGTTCAGCAACTTTCAGAGGTTTAACTCTTTGCAAGGAGAAACTGGGGTGTGTGTGTGTGTGGGAGATTATTCCGGAGAGGAGCAACCTTGAACCCATTTCCTGATAGTCAGAACAATCCTGCAGTGGAACGGAAGTTGCCTCCAGAAGTTGTGGGTGCAGGTTTTCAAGAAGAGACCGAGAGTCATTTGTCCAGAGTGGTTAGAGGGGTTGGACTAGAGACCTCTGAGGTGCCCGCTAACCCCATGTTCTAAGATGTAGGGCCTTCCAAGTTGTGCTGGATGGAGAATTTTGAGAGCTAAAGTCCACACGTCTTAAAAGTTGACAAGGCTGAGAACCAGTGTAATAAACCATAATGGACCTCCAGCGCAGTATCTCCAGCGTAGCTGTCCCCATCATGGCAATGCATTTTATGTCCGTCCTCGGCTACCAAAAGGCGAGCTATGAAGCGGGCTGGCATTTGACTTCAGGCTCTCTGCTCCACGGAATATAGGCAGTGGGTAAGGATACCTGCTGCAGAATGGTTTGGGTCTACTCTGAATAAATAACCTAGATAAGCGCCAGGACATATTACCTCACACACTATTGCCCAGAAATAAATTCCAGGGTCAATAGCAACCTTGGAAACCTGCTCTCTGGGATGTTGTGTTGTTTTGCGTTTCGCATTGAGGCAAATGCTCAGAAGGAAAAGGCGAGGAAGAGGATCGGAAAAGCAGAGGCCCTGAAGGACTAAATTAAGTTCTGGTAGAAGAATGAAAGACGGAAAGAGGACAACCTTCTCCCGTGTTCTCTAAGAGGCTGTGGTGATTGATACATTGGCTACCACTGATTATCAATATTATTTGCAAAAAAAAACCACGTTTTTTACACAAACATCAACGTTACACGAACATAAATCATAGACATTGGCTGCCACTTATGTCATTGTTATTTTTTTCCCTCCAGCTTTGTTCAGGGAAACCTCAAGGCTTCTCTGAAGGGATCTGAAGGGATCTAGATATTGCTATCGCCTCTTAGTTGGTGGAGCGAGTTGATTCAATCACCTGCAATCTGAGTCACCTTTTTGAAGTTTTGCACAGATACCAATCTTGGTTCTGAGCATTGTGTTTGAGCTGCAGTGGAGTTAATCATCTGATGTTGATTCTCACTCTGTAAGCGGTTGGTATGTCTAGTAGGTATGGCCATCGGAGGTGATGAAACACAGTATGAGATTCCTTGATAACTTACTTGTGCTGAGTATATATACCCGCCTGATGATCTGTCTGCAGCCTTTTGAACTTCCTTGATGCCCTCTGTATTTTACGTTTGTTCAAATTAACGTTAGTCTCCTTCTCCTTTCTAATAGTGGAGAACTGGGGCACCTTTGTTCAAATATTCAGGTTGAACATTCAGGGGGCATTTATCCTGCTTTGGTAAATTTCACTGTAATTTAGCAGTGGGAATCCAAGCCAGCTCCTGTGCTTGTTCAAATCGTTTTCCCAAAGGGCGATTGATTCCTGCTTGCAAGGAGGGCGAGAGCCTTTCTAGCGACGGTTTTTTCGTGGGCAAGCTCAGGTCCTTAGAAAAAACCAGCAAGGCCTTTCAGAAGCCAGTTGAAGTTCCCTTCCGAAGCCTTTTGCTCTGCAAAGAAGAGGTGGTTTCTTCAAGCGAGCGCGGCGAGGACGCTCCGCTCTGCCAACTTGGCCCCATGGGAACCAGGAAGGGGGGGGGGGGGGGAAACTACCCCAAAAAAGGGGGGGGTTGGGGGCAGGGAATATTCAGGAGAGCTCGAGTGAATAATAATCAGCAAAGACAGGGAGGAGAGGTAACAAAAATACAATCCAGCTACCAGTAACCTCACTTAATTTGGTCGTCTCTAATCCCCTCTTCCTTTCCGCACATTCCCCCCCCCCCCCACATATCTCCTGTTCAGAGACCGGTGGGCCTTTGGGGTAGTTGCTCCCGAAGCGACGCTTGTAAAGAGATGTATTCCATTGTCTTAGGAATACAGAGATTTAGGCGCTGATAATCCATTCTTAAAATTTTTAAAAATGCCAAAACGATGTAAGGGGGCTTTGTGTTCCTGTGAAACTTGATGCAGGGTCTGGAAATAAGAATTTGGACGTAGAAAAATAGGTTTGGGGAAATAACTCGATCCTTTCACTGTACTGAAAGTAGGAAAGTAGAAAGCGGTATAGCAGGGGTCCCCAAACTTGGCAACTTTAAGACTTGTAGACTTCAACTCCCAGAATTCTCCAGCCAGCATAGCGCGTAGCATAGCTGGCTGGACAATTCTGGGAGTTCGAGTCCACAAGTCTTAAAAGTTGCTAAGTTTGGAGACCTCTGCAGTGTAGTTTCCGTGTCTGTAGTCCACTCACATTGCCAAGTATACAGGTAGCCTTCCATTTATACCTGGCTATTTATGGAGATTCTCATGTCTGGTTGCTTAGAGACCATTCAAAGTTAGGACAGACTTCCTCAGGCTATTTATGACCCAGGCGCAGCATTTCGGTGACCGTTTAATGATCCGTATAACTTATTAGTAATTCTGGGCTCACTTATGGTCATAAGTTGAGGCTACCAAGAACCTTGCCCCCCCCACCCCCATCAATTAGCCTCTTGGGCTCTGTGGTAGACTGAGCACGACACCTCTTTAGATGATGAAATAGTTTCAATTTTAGTTTGGGTCAAAGCTAGGCAGGACAATTGGATACGACTGATTATATGGGTTTGTTATAATTCAGGTATAAAGGCAGAGGAAGAATACATAAATATGATTCCAAGCCATGTTCCTGGGATTTTATAAACTCCAGGCCACATGACATAAATGCAACTTTCTCATTCCCAGAGGTCATACATTTGAAAGATGGTAGACCTGGCCAGTTTTTTCCCCCCATGTCACTTCACTACTCATTGCCCACCGCTGAATGCTATACAAAAAATTTGTTTATTTGTTTATTTGATTTATCAATCGCTTACAAGATGATAGGTCTAAGTATAAACATGAGTAAGAATACAGGAAATAGGTGCAAATAAATGGGGACAATAGGACAGGGACGGTAGGCACGAAGGTGCATTTATGCACACCCCTTACAGATCTCTGAGGAACAGGGTGAGGTCAATAGTGAATAGTTTAAGGGTAAAGGAGTGGAGGTTAGAGGATGTAACCGCTGAGTCAGGTAATACATTCCAGGCATTGACCACTCTGTTGCTGAAGTCGTACTTTCTGCAATCAAGTTTGGAGCTGTTTACACTGAGTTTGTATGTCTTGTGTGCTCTTGTATTGTTGCGGTTGAAGCTGAAGTAGTCATTGACTGGTAAGACATTGTAGCAGAACATTTTGTGTACTCCCCTTAGGTCCAACCGGAGGCGGCATAGTTCTAGGTGGTCCAAGCCCAAACTCTCAAGCCTGGTGGTGTAGGATGTATTCTGTTGCGAGCGGAGGAGTGGAGGGCTCTTCTGGAGAAATACTTCTGGACTCACTCTGTTGTATTAATGTCTGATATGCAGTGTGGATGTGTGAAATCCTTGAGCAGAGTATAGGACCCCAGCAGTTCTACCGATTGTTCTGCTCTTCCAGAGGAAGAGTTGGAGGAGGCTCAGAATTTAAGAAAACCGGGCACTTTTCACGCGCCTGTCGTGGCGCATCTAGCCGCCTTTTCAACCTCTGCAGGGTTGCTTGAATTGTGTTTGATGGCTGCCTTGGTATGGAGCTGTGGCCCGAGGGGAGGCTTCACAGAGTGACTTTGATATTCAGTCTGTTGCCAGTTTGATATTCAGTCTGTCACTTTTGGTCACCAGGACAGCAAAAGCAAACAGGAATGTCGGAGGAGGAAAGAGCTCAGCCTTGGGCAACCGTCGCTGTTCAAGGCCAGAGATAATCTGATCGAACCGGCCTTGTTTCTCTCCCTAACTTTGGACGAAAGGGCGTGAACCCAGCCGGGGAGGGAGGTTTCCTTTCTTGGCCTGTTTAACCCAGGCACGTCCTCCATTTACGCTCAATTGCTTAGCAATCTTTTCAAAGTTACGACAGGCCGACCTGGGAAAAATACAGCTCGTCTTTGAAGTTCTGAGGGTTGGGCCCAACCTCACCGGGACCCGTGTGGACACAGGAGCCCCCTGGGTCTCTCAGCAACATTTGAGCCACATTTACTGCCCTTTGCAGCACCCACATAAAAAAAAAATACCTGGCATTTATTTCTATTTTTTAAAAATATATTTTATAAAACTGGCTCATTGTTAAGTGAGTTCTGCCCCACTTTACAGCTTCACTTGCCACAGTTGTTAAGTGAATCATTGCATTTGTTAAGACACCATTGTCAAGCTGCCCCATTGGCTTGTCTTGTCTGAAGATGGCGGCCATCATCAATAAGAGTCTGAATTTCGATCGCGTGACCCTGGGGGTGCCTGCAACGGTCGTAAGTGTGAAAAGGGGTCATAAGTGTCTTTTTTCAAACGCTCATTGAACGCACTGTTGTAGGTGAAACCCTACCTGGGATTTAAGCCTCGGGGAAGCTCCCTGCTCCGAATTATTGGCGGACAGAGTGCAGCATTGCCAGACCAGAGAAGTTCCCCTTTGCATCCGTTCCTTCTGTGCAGGGAAAAACGATGCAAACTTGTCAAGCGGAGAATCAACTTTTAATTTTTAAGGGCTCTTTTCCATCTCATGGCCCCGTGACAGCACAGGGCAGGTAGTTGCAGGAATTTTAACAAGCCAGCCACCGAACCCAGCAGCGCAAGAGTGATGGCGAGTCCATTAGAGCAGGGGTCTCCAACCTTGGCAACTTTAAGCCTGGAGAACTTCAACACACACACATCCACGCTTGCCAAAGTTGGAGAACCTTGCATTAGAGAGAAAGAATCTCATTAGAAGCAATCTGGAGGCGCACAAATGCACAAACACACACGGGGGGCTAATGGCAAATAATGACACTGCTTTCTCATCTACTCCTGGTGTAACTGCACCCTTGGCCTGAAGTCCTGGGCAGGGAGGGAGGGGGAGGGGTGCTTGGGCTTGGCCACAGGATGCCACCAGGTGGCACCAACCAACCTCCGAAATTCTGATCAAAACATTGCAAACCTCCTAAAATTGCGACAATAGACTTTTCTTGCATTCTCATGTAGATGGATATATTTTTTTAAAAACAGCTACTTGAGGGCTCCTTTGTGCGCTGTGAGCTGGGTTGTTTTCTTGCAGATGTTTCTAGCTCAGGGCGCACCAAGGGCCCCTGATTTCCCCCTGAGCTACAAATATTTTTCTTTATTGGGGTAAAAAAAAACTACTTGTTTTGGTCAGCAGTTTTTTTCCAGAGGGGTCTTCCCAATGCAATGTGAAGTCACACCATGATGCTGAAGGCTTGAAAAAGCTCTTAAGACATCTCGGTGAAGGTACGGTGTCCACCAAGTATTAGTCGCTGTCTCTTCCTCCCGTCCTTCGCAACCCCAGGGTCCTCTCCAAGGAGTCCTCTCTTCCCATCTGGTGGCCAAAGTATCTGAGCTTCAGCTTCATCCTTTGTCCCATGGAAAGGGTGGATTCAGGATCTCCTCGCAGTCCAAGGGACCCTCAAAAGTCATGCCCAGCACCCCAGTTCAAAAGCCTCTTCGGTTCTCTGCCTTCGCCAGGGTCCAGCTCCCATAGGCGTACGTCACTGCAGAGAAATCCACAGTTTTCACTATTAGCTGAAATAATAAGATGAGGACAGCAGAAATGAGTACAGTTGCTCCGAGAAAGATTTTCTCTAGTTTGGACTGAAACTAATATTCTCAAAAGTCAGAGAGAAGTCATTGTCGTGTGGTCACAGAAAATTCATAGTTTTTTGCCGGAGTTGCACACGGATTGGAGTGTTGACTGGCTTGGCTTGTAGAGGGCAAGGAGAAGATTTCTATTTCCCCACACTCTCATCCCTCTGCTAAAAAAAATAAAAGACAGGAAACCTTTCCCCCCCTCACTTTTAAAATCAAATGCCTCTTTGTTTCACATGCTATTTCGGCTTATTTATTCCTTGTAGGTGGTCTTGATTTAGCATCAAGGATAACATAGTGGTCAGCTGCTCCAAAGGCTCTGCTAGGAAAGAGGTCCTGGAAGGTGATCGTAGAATATTATTTGAGGTTCTTCAGGAGGTAGTAACGTTTGGGAGGTCTTCTCTCACCCTTGCATTCAAATGCAAGAAACATGGGTGCTCTTTCTAAAAAGCAACAGGATTTCTACGAAGGATGCCGTGTCGTGTGTTGGCTCTTCATAAACATGTCTCTCTTTAACCAGCTTTTCCATACCAAGAAGCACCAGGATGATGAGGGGACTAGAGACTAAAACACATGAAGAACAGCTGCAGGATTTGGGTTTGGCTAGTCTCGAGAAAAGAAGAATTAGGGGTGCCATGATAGCAGCCTTCCGATATTTGAGGGGCTTCTACAGAGAGGAGGAGGGGGTCCAGCTATTTTCCAAAGCACCTGAAGGCCAGACAAGGAACAATAATGGATGGAAAGTGATCAAGGAGAGATTCAACCTGGAAATAAGGAGAAACTTTCTGACAGCGAGAATAATCCACCCATGGAACAGGAGTTGCCTTCAGAAGTTGTGGGAGCTTCATCCCTGGAGGCTTTCAAGAAGAGACTGGACTGCCATCGGTCAGAAATGGTGTAGGGTCTTCCGCTTGGGTAGGAGGGGTTGGACTGGATGACCTCCAAGGTCCCTTCCAACTCTGATTATCTGTTTTCTGTTAAACCTCCCCAAATATAATGTTTGTCTCCTTTTTCAAAGCTTCACACTTTTGGTGGTTTCTAGTCCTGCTGTGTGTGGAGCATAATTCCCAATGTGACATTACAAAGTGAGGTGATGGGTGATGGTCCTGTGTACTTTGGACAGTTAATGAGTCTTCAAGAAAAACCCACAACTTTAAATATTCAGAGCAGCTCAGATAAACATTGGTGCTAACATCTCATTGGCTTCAAAGCACATTGCCCTATTTTCATATTCTTGGGGAAGGGAAATACATTGCTTGATTGCTGGGTTCCTGTTTTTCCCCTGGACTTATATATCGATAATTACAAACTGCTCAATTTCTGCATTTGGGTTGTGAGAATGGAGCTTGGTTTCCTGTGCTGGAGGAAGAAGAAATAACAGGTAGCCTTACAACAATTTGTTTACTGACCATTTGAAGTTACGACGACACTGAAAAAAGTGACTTACGACCGTTTTTTTACATTTATGACCACTGCAACATCCCCTTGGCCATAGGATCAAAACTCAGAGGCAACTGGTTCACATTTAGGATGGTTGCAGGGTCCTGGGGTCATGTGATCCCCTCTTGCGACCTTCTGACGAAGTCCATTTAATAACCGTGTTACTAACTTAACAACTGCAGTGCTTCACTGAACAGCTGTGACAGGGAAGGTCGTAAAATGGCCTTTGTCACTCCTTTAACGAACTCCTTTAAGCAATGTTTCCCCTGGCAACAGATGTTTGGGCCTCAGTTGTGGTCAGAAGACAAGGACTGCCCGTAGAGAGATTGGTTTCCCGTGTCTCCAGGCGTCTCCACACCTGGCCATTTTAAAACTTTAAGCATGGCTGCTGAGGAATTCTGGGCATTGAAGTCCACAAGTCTTGAGACGTGTTTTGTACATCAGCACAAAACGAGTTTGACAAACCATTGGCAAGGTTCGCGCTGTAAGCAGGAAATATAATTCTCAGCAGTTTCCATACTTGGAGGCAAGAAGGTGGATTCAGGACTGGAAGGCTGAAAACACCGTTTTAATTAGCCCCGAAATAGAAGGCCCTTGTGTTTTGGTGAATGGCATGTGTTGTTGTGCCCTCCATCTTTACCTGGCACACAAAAGGGAAGGCTGGGGACACTGTGTGCTTTCAGCAGAGGTTCCCCCAGACAGGCAGCCATGAATGGGACAGAGGAGAGAAAGGGGTGTGCGGTGGGAATTGAGGACTTCTTCCCAGAGGTTACGTTTACTTTAAGAACACCCCAAAGAACGGCTCTGCTGAAGGCTTTCATTTATCCCCTCCTGGGTCTCGAAAAACAAGATTTCTTTTTTTTTTAAAAAAAAACCCACAATATTTCCAGCAAATAATGACCACTGTGTTGCAGCTAGCAAAGGAGTAAATCTTGCAAAGGGCAGTTGGTTTAAAAGGAAATGAAGGATTTGTGTGGAGAGATATGTGACCTTTGATGGAGGATGAAACGGAGTATTTAGAGCACGGAATGAAATTTGTTCTCCTGGTGCAAAATAGTTTCACTGGAGTGGTTCCCATAGTTCCTGAGCGAGGGGTTGGACCAGATGACCCCCCAAGGTCCCTTCCAACTCTCTTATTCTGTTATTTCTATGGTGAGTGAACTTTTAACTATGTGAGCAAGGCGGTTTGTTATGAGCAACTCTTTTCTTGTTCCATTTTGTGCTCATAACGACGACGGTGACTAAGAGAGAGAAGCTGGTGAAGGATACGACAGCAACAAAGATCGGAATAATTAAAATAGTATTTTCATTGAGGACACTGAGGAAGAACATGTCTGTGGAAATCCACCAAATGTATTTATGTGAAGTGCTAATGGATGACTGAGCTCTGCAGCTCTTCATGTGCATGATCCTACTTGAGTATCTAGGGAACACCATGCATGGTAGGGAGGCATCAGGCAGATTTTCATCTGAGCATTTCTGCACATGTGAAGTCCAGCCATGGAACAGCTGCTCTTCTCCAATTTGGAGATGAGCTGAAAGTCTAAAGGAAATTTAATTTTGGAGGAGGAGGAGGAAGAAGTCATCCTTGGTGCTCTCTGAGTTCGGTTGCTTTCTTGAAGACGTTTCACGTAATATCATCTGGGCTGGTTACTGCTAGTGCTACCAGTTGGATTTCTTCAATTATTGTTTCCTTGGAAACATCGATTACAAGTAACTCAGACTGTCATCTTAAACCAGAAATACAAATATTATTGAAAATTATCTTCAGATCAAAGGGTTAAGTCAACCAGAAATAGCTAAACGGAAAGTAGCATTTTTAATTCAGTGCTGAAAGTACATCAAGTGGTCGAATCCCCCTTTTGTGCAATGCAGAAGTGCATTGAGGCAGCACATGAGCACAAACAGTTGTTATGTGGACATTGGCACTTTGTAACTGCTGGAGTGGAAAGCCAAAATTGCATGGAAAAAAGGGAATTTTGGAAGAGTGAGAGCAATGGGCAAACTAACCGGTCTCTATTTCTCAACGGCTGGGTTTTAATAACTTACTAGGCTAAAGTTCTTGAGTTTGTGGCCCAGTGTCTTGTTCCACCAGCTTACAATTCTTTGTGTTGTGGAAAGCAGCTGAATTACTTCATTAATTTTAATTTGGTTAACCACGAATCTGTGTGTTGGGTGGACAAAGCCATTGAAATTGAAATGCCATTGCTAATAAACAGATGCTGACTCCTTACAAGAGGGAGAGGAACCTTTAAGATCTTGGTTACTCAAATTTTAGGTTTCTTTCTTTCTTTCCTTCCTTCCTTCCTTCCTTCCTTCCTTCCTTCCTTCCTTCCTTCCTTCCTTCTTTCTTTCTCTCTCTCTCTCTCTCTCTCTCTCTCTCTCTTTTTCTTCTCTCTTTCTTTTCTTTCTTTCCCTTCCTTCCTTCCTTCCTTCCTTCCTTCCTTCCTTCCTTCCTTCCTTCCTTCCTTTCTTCCTTCCTTTCTTCTCTGCTCAAACCTTGTAATGTATGCATTCTAACTCAACTTGAAATGATTTATCTCCCCACTTCATCATGGCTTTTGATAGCGCCAAGCTTTGGACTTTGTAGTTGTTTGCCCAGAGATTGTCATTGGGCGTTCAAGGCAAAATGTAAACAAGACATTTCTTAAAAGGCAGGAAATTGGGAAATTGGGGTTGTTGAAAGCGGAGCAGAACCGTAAGAGAAAGAAAGGATCCGATTCAGAAGAGCTGGTGGTCTAAGAAATAATTGAAGGTGTTGCTTACCATTGAGGTAAACTTCACAAAAATGTATACTTGCAAACAAATTCACATACATATACTGGCTAGGATTATCTAATTATAGAGTCCAGAGTAACGAATACAAAGGACTCAACTTTAAAACTGTACGTGAGATGGCCTTGCACCAAGAAACAAAAGCAGAGGGACAGGGAATTCAAGATTCAGAATGAGAAAGATGCTACGGATCCAGAGCCTTGCCTTTTTGGTTGGTTTTTTTGGTCTTGGGTGATGCTATCACTTGTCCAGGCTCAGCTGACAGGTAGAGCATCCATGGCTGACTTTGGATGCCAAGTAGGTGGCCTCCATACCTGCCTCCAACAGTTCTTGTCATGGGAGTCCTGGAAGCCTAGAATGCAAGGCTTGGAAGCAGAACTGGCTATCATCTCTCTTAGAGAAGGACCCAGTTGCCCCTCTGAAGAAAGGAAGGCACCAAAACTCAGTTACCAACATCCCCTTCCTGGATCAAGAGGTAGTCATCAAGAGTGCTCACTCCTGAACAAACTGGGTTCTCCAGACTTATTTTTCCCTTGGGTTTTTGAGACATTTCTCTTGAGATAAACAGATATATAAATTTAATAAGTAAATATACCTTTCTTTATGTCTGTGGAGATTCTCAATCATTCAGGTCATGGTTGTCCCAAACTGCTTTTTCCCCCAAAGGGAACTGGATTTTCTTCCATTTTTTTTTTCCTTCCAAAATGTTTTACTCCTCTTCCAAAAAGAACTGAGGAAGCTTCTTGGATGAGAAGTGAAATGTACCCTCCAAAACCCAAGAATGTCCAAGTTGCCTTTTGGGGTGTGTGTGTGTGATGGCACCTTTGGGATGGATTTCCCAAGTGGCACTCAGGGCTACTGTTCGTTGTGGTTCTTCTGAATTGGAAGTTTCACGTTTTGCACTATTGAGGTTCTCCTGCAATGCACCTGACAGATTCTAGAAAGGAATAACAGGAGAACATTTTGATGGTCCAGATTTAGGGGCCCGGCCTACTATGAGTTTTTCAGCATATATAGCAGGGGTCTCCAAACTTGGCAACTTTTAAGACTTGTGTACTTCAACTCCCAGAAGTCTTAAAGTTGCCAAGTTTGGAGACCTCTGATAGAAAGGGTGAATGGGTGCAATTCTTCAGAGATTTCACTCAAGGTGTCATCCCTCAACCAGCTTATCAGGGCACTGATGTTCATTCTTATGGACTGGCGATGTTGATCTCCTTCAGAAGGAGATTTGCATAGAAACCACAGGGCTGATCATCACAAAGAAGTTACGCTGTGTTCAGAGGAACCTCTTAGTCCTTGGCATCGAAACTTGTTCATATTTTAAATCTTCCCACTGTTGCCCTGGGCTGCCATTCCATTTTTATTACGTTCTGCTGTTGATTTTAGATTCATTATTTCTTGTGCTTAGGGAAGTATAAAAACACGGCTATGTACTCGAGCAACAATGAGATTACATGTTTTGGGAATGAATGAGAATGATGGAAAGCTGAAAAAAACCCCACAAGGCCAAGTTTTTGAGGGCTTTTATGCTTCTTAAAAGTTCTCTTACTTGCTGTGGAAAAAAAAAATACTGCAACCAATGGTGATTTTTCAGTCGTTGTGCACTGGAGAGTAAACTTCACACTGAAACTAGGACGGTTGTAGTTGGAATGACAATTAATGCGCACTGAGCATAATCCCAGTTGGAAGCTGGTTTTTGAATGGAGTTAAGCCCCCAGCGCTTTCTCTCTCCTGACCCCCTTTTCCTGGTTTGGCCCTAGATGCTGGCTCTGGACCGTGGTGGCTTCCGTTTTAATTAGTTTGCCAGGCAAAAGTTTGGTCATTGTGCCCTTTGTTGAATGATCCAAAGGTTGTTTTTTTGTTTTTGTTTTTGTTTTCTAATGAAGCTTTTTGGGGGGAGCTTCAGCATCCTGCATTTTCATCTTGAGATGTTGGAGGCCAGCTGTCCATTTTAAGGGAAGATTTAATCTGAGGGAGGCGACAAAAGGGCTGGGGGGACCCATAAGGATGGAGAACATTTATCTGCGGAGTTGCCAGCTGAAGGGGGAGAGTTGGGATGAAAAAAGGCCCTTTGCAAAGTGGCACAGAGCAAGCCAGCATGTTAATCACGTTTTGAGGACTGAAAAATGGAGGAGAGATGGTAGGTGCTAAATCTTGTCTCGAGCCATTATGCGAGGAGTCCGGGGCTTGCTTTGGAAACCAAGTTCTAAGAACAACAGCGCCTTTCTAAGCTCAGATCGTGGCCAGCCACACAAAAGTGCCCCTTTATAGCTCTTTGGGGAAATGTCCTGTCACTCCACTAACAGGCATAACGTGAGAGAAAAACTTCCAACGGATGTTTTAAAATTCAATTTTGTTGCTTTCTGTGCCACAGTTTTAATGGCATCAGCAAACAGTTGGATTCTTCCATGCAGTTGGTCCACCTGGCTCAGGCGTGAGGAAAAATGGTGGCAGACTTCACTCTTGGCCCTACTTTTCCATGAGTATCTGCAATTGGTACACACCCGTGGACACCTTCTTCCTGTACCCCCCTCCCTCCTCACAGGCCATGGGTTTCTTGGAAGAGGGACTTATGAGGAGAACTTCAGAGAAGGGTCTAAAGTTGGTATAAGACTTCGTAAGACTTGGACTCTTGACACCCATGAAATTATAAGGATTAATATGTATCCTGCACCCTGAGTCAAAAAGAGGGCTGTGAAAATATTTACACACCCTTCACATCCCGGACATAAACTGTTTCAACTCCTACCCGCAAAATGACGCTATAGAGCACTGCACACCAGAACAACTAGACACAAGAACAGTTTTTTCCCAAAAGCCATCACTCTGCTAAACAAATAATTCCCTCAACACTGTCCAACTATTTACAAAATCTGCACTACTATCACTATTAATCTTTTCATCACTCCTTATCACCCATCCCCTCCCACTTGTGACTGCATGACTGTAACTTGGTTGCTTATATCCTTACAAGTTATATTGACTGTTTCCTAGTATGATTGGATTGCTTATTGTATCCTATGACTATCACTAAGTGTTGTACCTGATGATTCTTGACTCTTGATGAATGTATCTTTTATGGACACTGAGAGCATTTGCACCAAGACAACTTCCTTGTGTGCCCAACCACACTTGGCCAATAAAGAAGTCAATCTATCTATCTATCTATCTATCTATCTATCTATCTATCTATCTATCTATCTA
>NW_020769446.1:454876-485509 GCF_900518735.1 Pseudonaja textilis | reverse complement strand
CTATCTATCTATCTATCTATCTATCTATCTATCTATCTATCTATCTAGTCTATCTAGTCTGTCTATCTGCCTCTATCTATCTCTGTCATTTGGCCAACCTGCTAATAGGAGTCCCAGAGGTGCTTTTTCAAGAGGCAGCTGGGTTTTCCGGTCTCCATAGACATCTACTAATACAAGGTGTGCTGAGAGCATACAAAATGTTTCAGGAGCCAAAAGTGGAACTCCAGAAAGGGGATTGTGATTATGTTGCGCTGACTGAAGTCTGATCCAGTCTAATTTGTTGCCTCTTGAGTTAGTTTGGAAGATTAGCCCAGGAAAATACGCACCTTTCTTTTCTTTTCCTCCCAGAGAAATACCTGTAATCTCCCAGGAGGACAATTTTATTATCCTCAGTGCAGAGATTTCCAAATGGGCTGCGTATTGTTCTTCCTCTGTTTCACTGAAGCTGAGGCAAGGACTACCTACCTTGAAAAACTGATGGTGAAAAGCAGGATTGTGTGTCCAGAGGTGGAATTTCAGGAAGCGATGAATGAAAGGAAACAACGACGCATGAGGACACCCTTGTAATTAAACTGTGACACCGTTTAGCAGGTTGCCGTTGGGATGTTGGGCATAGATCCTTCTCAACCTTAGACTAGCCTGGTAACTGTGACATTCTTGGTCAATTTGGCAGAGCAGAGGATTTGTGGGATGCCTGCATGAGAGGCAGTTCTTCAGTCACGGGGAGAGAAACCGGTCCTGTACGCACCTGAGGTTCATATTCCTTACGATGCGCACGCTCTACAGGTCCATCCTGGAATGGAAAAGCGATTTATAGTCTAGAAGATAGGAAACAGCAACCAGAGGAAGGGGAGGAAGGAGCCGATTGAAGGAAGCAGGCTGGGAAGATGGAAGGGAGGTGCGCTGTGTGCAAGTTTGGCTAATAAGAGCTTTAAAAATCTAGATAAGGATTGAAGTGAGAAGCCAAAGGAGCAGATGCAATGATAACAGAATAACAGAGTTGAAAGGGACCTTAGAGGTCTTCTAGTCCACTCCCCTGCCCAAGCAGGAGACCTTCTGCCATTTCAGACAAACAACCGTACAGACTCTTCTTAAAGGCCTCCAGCTATGGAGCCCCCACAATTTCTGGAGGCAAGTGGTTCCACTGGTTAATTATTCCAAATAAGCAATCAAAGATTCCTTGGAACTGATAGCTAGCTAAAAAGAAAACCATGAAAAATCATTTGGAGAGAAGCTCACCTACATACTGATCTTTATCCCATGATATGATTGGATTATCCCGGACAAAAACTCCCTATGTGGTTGCTAAGAATCAACAGGGACATGATAGTACATAATCAGTCAGTGTTTTTGCACCATTGAACACCATCAATGCTACTGTATAATCGGATTTAATGTATCTCAAAGGCTCGAGAACCTGATGAGCTTTTTCTCAAAATACCTTTCTTGCAGATGATTTAAGAAGTGAAGCGGGTTTCCTCGAAGCGTTGGTGGTTGGAAGTGGTGATACAGTTGAACTTCAGTGCAGTACTCCGGACTCACCTGTATCGCTCCTCTGGTATAAAGATGGCGTTGGGATTTCACCGACCAACCGGACTCATTTTGGTCAAAAACTCTTGAGGATTATAAATGTGTCCTACAATGATTCAGGCCTGTACAGCTGTAAGAAGAGGCACTCGGTGGAAACGCTCAGGAACTTTACGGTCCGAGTTACAGGTGAGTCAGTAGCAATAAAGGAGAATTTATTTGTAGCTCAGGGTTGAAATTAGAGGTCCTTGGTGCTCTCTGAGCTTGGTGGTTTTCTTGCAGACGTTTCATGACCCAACTAGGGAACATCATCAGTGTTAGAATGGAGGAGGAGGAGGCATGGAGGACGACTGTGGGATCCTTGAGGGTCTCTGAGTTTGCCTGTTTTCTTGCAGATGTTTCATGACCCAAACAAGGTAGCATCCTCAATGATAGAGGGGAGTGGGGTTTGTAGAGGAGGAGGAGGAGGACTGTGGGGTCTTTAATGCATCAGTCTGGTTGTTTTCTTGCAGATGTTTCCTTACCCAAACTAGCTAATATCATCTCTAAGCTAGCAACACCAGCACTGATGATGTTCACCCAGTTTGAGTAAGGAAACATCTGCAAGAAAACCACCCTCAGGTGAGTCAGCCACGTCAGTCTGAAGTCTCCTTAGTTTTGTCATTGGACAGCCACAAATGTTAGAATGCCACCTCAGGTCTTCGTCAAAGTTTGCCTTCAATAAGGGATCCCTGGTGGCTCTTAGGATGGCTCCCCATATCCCGAGCCAGAGGAGGAACGTTGAATGGGATCTTTGATGGTCTTCCAGTTGAACATTTGGACCCCCTCCTGTTCCAGCTTGCTATTGAAGCAACCTGCTTCGGCCTGCCAGGGTGGTCTATGAAAGACCCTCCAGCCTGGCTAGCCAGTTAACATTTCCCGTGTTCCCGTGCGGGAGTGCCTGCCTTCACCCTGGCAAGATTCAGGCCTGGGCCATCTACATTTAGGAGAGGAGAGATAGAATAACATCTGAATACAGGATCCGCTGTGGCCGTGCCAGCTGGGGACATCGAGCCTGTTACGCCCGCTCTATTGTGATGCCCTTTTTTCTGTGGCTTCTCACACAGATTTAATAGCCTCCTTAATGCTAAATTATCCTGGCCGGTTTGGTGAGGGGAAAGTTTGCCTCTTACTGGCGGATTTGTCTGCAGAGAAATGCACAATTGGGGTTGCTTTGCAGGGCGAAATGTCGAGGCTTCCAAGTCGTTAAATATTTACACTTGTTCAATCCGGCTCCATCACAGCTCAGATTAACCAGTTCCCTTACCTCTTTGTGAATTTTAATCCTTTTATTGTTTCCCTTTGTGTATGGCGCTTCTTACTGGTAAGTCTGGGTTTCTTTTTGACAGTAAATAAAGGTTATTGCCATTCCTTATGTTTGTGTTCGCACAAGACTCTTGATCCTACTTAAAGGCTCGTTTTGGAAGAGTTTTACCCCAGCGATGTGAGTTGGTACTTTTGTCAAACTCGGCTTTGATGAGAAAGGATTAATATATAGATTTCTCACAAGGTCTCAGTTAAAGTCGGTTCTTTCTTTGGGTGACAGTAGAGTGCATCGTTTTTGCTTATTGATTGAATGCATTTTAGTAAGTAAAGAGGCAAAGGCAAAGAAATTGGAATGGAATTATATCAATTTCATTTTTGTTCGTATTTATTGGTTAGATTTTTAACTCCGTCTCCTCCAAGAATTCAAAATGTCTCCTCCTAATTTCTCTCTGTGAGTTGGGTTTGAGAAACGATGGTTTCTGGTGAGCTGCAAGGCTGTGGGCCTAAACTGGTGTGTGTGTGTGCAGTCTGTTAATCCAATATATGATCCCTGCACCAGATTGTTTAATAATGTAATTCTCCTTTGCATCTGTAGTATTTCTCCCCTTTAGCATATTAAACAGCAGAATTCAGGAACAACTTTCGGAAAAGATGCCAAGAGCATCCACCCTGTACCTGGAATTTCACATTATGTACCCTTGAATTCTAAGCTAAAATAAGTTAAATTTAGGCTTACTGTTCACGCAAGTGGTGGAATGCTCTCTGAAACATGGAAGGACGAAGGCGAAAGGGATTCAGGGTAGTTGTCTGAATATGTTATTCAAATCCTATTTTTTATTCCCAGCAGGGATCATAAAAATATCCCACATGAGCGCATGCAAACCGTTACCAAACATTCTCCGAGATGTTCTGTATTTGTACGTGCAAACCGGTTATTGTATTAACCTAACTTTAAGACTGTAGTGTTCATGTTATTTCAAGCATTCTTTCATGTGTTTACCAGGGCGGGGCGTTTTAATACGTTGTTCTGGAGGTCATGTAAATAATTACAGGGAGGTTTATTAATTTTACTAATCAGTTTAATCGATGAAGTGGGACATTTTATTGGTTTTCTATTGAAAAAAAAAGGGGGGGGGGTACTGGTGTCCGAAGCTTAGATAATTTGTTCGTAACCTGATCCAAATAATTTGAATAGCAAAAGTTTGAGTTTAATTGCCAAGAAACAGTCTGAATCAAACTCTTATTTTGGAATTCTGCACGTTTTTAAAAACCTTCTTCAAAATCTACATGATGCAAAGTAAGATAAAAAATCATTTTACCCTCCCCAAAATATGTACCTGCTATTTTAAGATGACCCCATAATGAAAGCTCTTTGTGGTAAAAGGGTCAACATTATACAGTATATTTCTATTAGTATTTCTGTTTAAAATATATATTTGCATTATTGTGCGAGTTTTGAACCCGATAGCCCAGCAGGAACTCCAGTACTTCTCAGGAGTTCAGCCTGATTAGATTAAAACTTGAGTTCTGATCTTCTTTATTCCACACACCCATTGTTCTCTAAACTGATTTAAAGTACTCTTGTGGAAGGAAGAGAGAGGATTTCACACTGTAAATTCCCCCAGAAGCTAAATTCAGTGTCATCAGACGTTTTTCTTTCTCCAAACACTCGGAAGATACCTGGATCATTGGCACACTTCTTCATTAATTTGCATTAAAATGGAATAAAGTCATGCCGTAGGGTTTCCTGCCTAAGGTCCCTTCCAACTCTCTTATTCTATTCTATTCAAACTTGCCAGTCCTAAGAGTTTGCATACCAAGCGAAAACAAAAGACTGAAAGGACAATCCAAACTTTTAATATACATAACTGAGAAAATGATTGCTATAATCCAGTGACACGAATCCGAATAGACTCCAAATTATAAAATCAGGAGATAGTCCATGAATTTTAAAGGGGAGAATAACTAAGCCTCGTACCTTTTAAAAAAAAACGTCATGCATTCTTCCATAGATTCGGATTCTCTTATCTTCTCATCCTTTACAAAGTGGTACAGATTAATGTCTTCCTGTAAAAAGAGACTCCCTTGAATGTAAGATTGATGAATCAAGGTAGGCCCAAGTTAAGCCCAAGTTAAGCCACGTGATCCCTGTCTCTTTCTCTGCCTTCAACCGCATTCTGCAAGCGACGCGAAGCCTATTGAACGGAGCAGCCCCTGTTTGTGAATGAAGACCTGAGGCAGAAAGGCATAGATACAGTTCAGTTCCTTATTTAGACAAACGATTGGACCCCGCATTGTGAATGTTCAGGCCAAGAGGAATTGGAACTGGAACAACCAGTAGCTTAATATGCTTGGGAAATGGTGCGAGACAAACCAGGAGCCAAAACCCATTGTTGCCGCTGAATGAAGAAGATTGATATACCATCTGAAGAGAAACCAGACTCAGAGGGGAAGCAGAAATATGTGTCTCTGTTTATTTGCAACCCGCCGTTTCTTCTGAGCTCAAAAGCCTCTTAAGCTGGCTGCCGTTTTTCCAAAGAGTCGGCTACTTTGACAAGGAGAGGCAGCGTCAGGAGCGCTGAAAATCTAGCAGGTACCTTGTAGCCCTCAACAGCCCTGAGGTCCAGACTGCAGCCTCAACCTTGACTAGTGCCAAAGCCCAATTTTGCTGTCGCCAAAGCCCAAGCAACCGTTGTGGACCCATCTAAGATCTTCCGTAAGAGATGCCACACGTAGGCTCACAAGATGTCCTTGCTTGTTTAGAAAACAGATGTTCTGCTGGGTCTGGCTGGATATAAGGCACCCCTGTAGTAGCACAGGTGAGGTTTCTTGGGGGACCACCTGTGTTTACGTTCAGTCAGCCATCTCGTTCCTTTTGAAAGGATGTGGTTGGGTCGGTGCTTCAGGACAGAGGTCTCCAACCGTGGCCACTTTAGACTGGTGGACTTCGACTCCCAGAATTCCTCAGCCAGCTTTGCTTGAGGTCGAAGTCCACAAGTCTTAAAGTGGCCAAGGCTGGAGACCCCTGCTTCAGAATAACAAGAGGTGGAAGGGACCTTGGAGGTCTTCTAGCCCAACCAACTGCTCAAGAAGGAAACCTTATGCCATTTCAGACAATCCCCCCTCCCCTTTTAAACATTTAAAACCATCCCGTAAAAAGGCAGAAGGAAACTGAGAAGGCCGTTGGCCTCTGTGATGCTACCTTCCGAGCGTGGCTGAGGAGGGTTGGCTGCCCTGGAGAATCCCTCAGTTTGCAACTGGTACCAATAGCTTTACATTAGCATAATCTGCTTTTAATGATTTTCCTTGGCGTCTTAAATAGGTCTGCATAAATGATGCTGGATCCTTGAAAAGTCGTAGCTGAACAAGCAGCTTTGGGACTGTAAATAAAGGCCTTTTCCGCATTTCAAAGCCGTGTGGGCCAGTGGAAACATGCAATCCTATTCCCCCCCACCCAAAAAATCATGTTTTACTGCTGCACCATGTATCTCATGTCATACGCAAAAGATCGTATCAAATTAATATTTAACATACAGTAGTTACTTAATGTGGAGTTTAGTGCCCTCTTGGTTTAATCTTCAACTTTTAAAGCTCCCCTGTCTGAGTCCCTGGGGACATTTTTTTAAAAAAGTCAGGGGACATTTCTGTGGAGAGATAAACAGACAATCCTTTTCTTTGGGTGTACTCTGTCTCAAAGCAGCCACCCTCCATCCATTTTTAATCTCCAGGGAAGAGAGAGAGATGCAGAGCAGATCGATAATGGGGCCATTTTAGGAGTCACAACTGCCCAACTGACGTCCCACCACTATTTTATAGCCCTGCGCAACGCACACCTGAAAAAAAAAACCCCATCATCTACATTTCGATGCCCTACACCAGGGGTCTCCAACGTTGGCAACTTTAAGACTTGTGGACTTCAACTCCCAGAATCCCTCAGCCAGCAGACCAGGCAACTTGGGCAACTTTAAGACTTGTGGAATTCTGGGAGCTGAAGTCCACAAGTCTTAAAGGTGCCAAGGTTGGAGAGCCCTGCCCTACACCAGTGTTTCCCAGCTGGAATGACTTCTATTTATGTGGACTTCACTTCCCAGCATTCCACACTCAGAATGGCCAGAGCTGAGAATTCTGGGAGTTGAAGTCTGGTCAGTTGGAACTCTTCACCGGTTGGGAACCCTTCCCATATACTAAGATAACCCGGTTCATGGATTAATCCTGCCCAACCAGGACGAGGAGGTAGAATAGAATAGAATAGAATAGAATAGAATAGAATAGAATGACAGAGTTGGAAGGGGCCTTGGAGATCTTCTAGTCCACCCCCCTGCTTAAACAGGAAACCCTACACCACTTCAGACAAATGGTTGTCCAACCTCTTCTTAAGAACTTCCAGCGTTGGAGCATTCACAACTTCTGGAGGCCAGTTGTTCCACTGGTTAATTGTTCCAACTGTCAGGAAAATTCCTCCTTAGTTCTAGGTTGCTTCTCTCCTTGAATAGCTTCCATCCTCAGGTGCTTTGGAGAATAGCTTGACTCCCTCTTCTTTGGGGCAGCCCCTGAGAGATTGGAAGGCTGCTCTCCTGTCTCCCCTGGTCCTTCTTTTCATTAGGCTCACTAGACACACCCAGTTCCTGCAACGGTTCTTCGTATGATTCCCCATGGGGGCTTATGGGCCTTTGAGTTGAAGGCTTCCACTTCTTTGGTCCTCCTACCTCATGGGTTCACACATCCCCAGGCGGAAACCTCCGGGAAGGCTGCCGTCTCTCTTCTTTCCACATTGCCCCATGCCAAAACCACGTTGATTCGCTCATGATGTGCCTGATTCCAGCGACAGTAAACAGGAAAGGGAAGATAAGGCCCTCCCGGAACAGAACCCAGAGCCCGAAGCCGAGAGGGACAATCCCAGGATCTCAAACATGAAGATAGCAGGGAGGCCACCCATCGTCTGTACTCAAGTCTCGATTTAATCACTTTATCAGCTCCACAGGGGGTTCTCACAGATGTCTCAATTTCCTTGAGAAAGTTTCTCAACTGGAGAAATTGAGTGATGTCCCAAAATCTGCTGGGTTTTGTTTTTCCAAATCTTTCGGGCAGCCGTATTCAGAACACCAGCATCCAACTTGGAAGGGACCTTGGAGGTCTTCTAGTCCAACCCCCTGCTCAAGCAGGAGACCCCACATACCGTTCCTGACAAGTGGCTGCCCAGTCTCTTCTTGAGAGCCTCCAGGGAAGGAGGACCCACGATGCCCGGAGCCAAACTGTCGCACGCTGATGAATGATTCTAACTGTTGGAGAAATTTCTCTTTCGCTCCAGCTTGCATCTCTCTTTCATGATCTTCCACCTGTTACTTGCTTAATTAAAATTCTTTTTGTTTTACACCAACTGCCCCTGTAACTGTTCCAAACTGTTTCGCTGCAAAATTGTACCGTATCTCAAAAGGAGCATAGCAGGCAAGACTGATGAGGAGGTTTGCAGATCCAGAACCAGCGTAGAATTCTCTCTTTCCTCTTGGAAACAATGATCTCTACGGAGAGTAAACTTTTGGGGCAGGCAAACCAAACATTAGTCGTTTCCAGCTCTAGGGGCCGCTGCTCACCTCCGTGACAAAGCCGAAGAGCCAGCGCTGTCCGAGAACGTCTCCGTGGTCACGTGGCCGGCAGGACTAAACACTGAAGGCGCATGGAATGCTCTTCCCTTCCCACCAAAGGGGTCCCTATTTTTCCACTTGCATTTTTTTACATGCTTTCCAACTGCCAGGTTGGCAGAAGCTGGGACAAGGAACGGGAGCTCACTCCGTTACGCAGCGCTAGGGATTTGAACCGCCAAACTGCCGACCTTTCTGATCGACAAGCTCAGCATCTTAGCCACTGAGCCACCGCATCCCTCTAATCAAACATTACATTATATGGAGAGAAGAAAAAGGGAGGAAACTTATGTAGTCCCAGGCAAAAGAACAGAAAAATAAAAGTTGTCCTATCTAGGTTGCCAAATCTCCTTTTTTTTGGAAGTATCCGTGTCCAAACCTGGGAGTTCCCCAGGACTTGAAGTACATCTTAATGAAGCTTAAATTGCTTCAGCTTCTAAATGACGGTTTCAAACGGGAAAAAGAAATAATGGTTAATTAAAAAAGGCTCCGTGGAAGCCGTTTTACTTGGTGTGACCTCATGCAACCGTGATCATACAGAAAAGAGAAAAGAAATGCTATATTATATATTGCTGGCACGCCCTTCCGAGGAACGTTGAGGTTTCTTAATAAATATTTCCAAAGCCTCTGTAAGCAAACACGTTCACATGTTCTCAGTAGGCAGCTGTAGAAAAGAGTTTCAGGCGACAATGCAGATTGAAATCAGTCCAGAGAATTGGACTGACTCTCCTGGCATTTCATTTGCAGAGAATTCTAATGGTTTTCTTCATGAAAAGAATGTTTGTGCTGAACACGGACAAACACACACGCGCGCGCACACACACACACACACACACACACCTCACCCTATTTAAAACGATGTTAGATTATTCCAGATTTGGAAAGCCAAATCGCTTCAATATGCTCACCAAACGAAAAGTCTAACTGAACAACTCGTGAGTTAGAGTGTGTATAATGTTGATTTAATTTTATTGTGCTTTATTTAATTCTATTCTTTTAAAGGTTGGTTTTCTAAGCTGGAAAAAGCAGGGGGCTGCCTCTCATTGTACGGCCAGCTTTTCTGAGGAGGAGGAGGAGGAGGAGGTGAAAGGAGGATACGCAGGGGAATTAAAATAAATAGAGAGGAAATGGGTGCAGAAAGAACATGGCTGATTTGGACCCCGAATGGAAGCATGTCAGTCTAATGTCAGTTCAAACGCAAAGGTGCCCTCTAAGACACAGGCCAGGCCAGGCCAGGCTGGAACATAAAACATAGGGTTGGAAGGGAACTTGGAGGTCTTCTAGTCTACCCTCCGTTTGCGGACGACTTTATGCTTTAAATCCATTTTTGGTGACATTTTGTACCTTGGGCATATTTGGAGATGTGTGATGAGGCCATGAAGAAAGGAAAGCCTCACGGAGGAGATATTTTTTCATGGAGAAAATATTTGCTGAGGTCCCACTAATTATATGATGATTGCAAAAGTGTATCCAGAATATTGTTTTCGGAAACAATTCTCACCTCTTTCTTTCTTTTCTTTCTTTCTTTCTTTCTTTCTTTCTTTCTTTCTTTCTTTCTTTCTTTCTTTCTTTCTTTCTTTCTTTCTTTCTTCCTTCCTTCCTTCCTTCCTTTCTTTCTTTCTTTCTTTCTTTCTTTCTTTCTTCTTTTTTATTAAATATTTATTAAGTAAACATTAAAAACAGTTGAACACAGTGCGCCTTTCTTGGCTGTCATTTTAGCCATACATAGTATAGCATGGAAATAAATATAACAGTTAATTTTTCCTTTTTTCCTACGTTGTTAATGTAATGTTGGTTACATATTTGTTTCTATTTGCATCTATATACATCTATATACATATTTACAACCTGGCTTCCTACACCTGTTTTTCTTTCCATTTCAAGAATCCCCGTCATCGGGGGATGACGAAGAGGAAGATGATGATGAAGATGACGACTCTGAAGACCGAGGTAAATATCATCCAAGAGAAGCAAAGGCGCGAGAGAGCCAGCATTTATAAAAGCCAGTCCTGAATCAGATCCCTCTGGTAAAGGGGCATTTTCTGTTTACCTCTGTTGGGAGTTCCTGGGGTTGGAGAGAAAGTCTGTGGTCCTGACTCTCAGCCTCCTGGGAGAAAACATTTGCTCAGAAGAAGCACCCAAAGGGAGTTTAGAGCAAGCAACCCTCTTCTGTCCTTGAAGCTCCTTCTCCCTTTTTGTGAAAGGGATGGATAGATGGATGGATGGAAAGGAGGGAGGAAGAGATGGCAGATGGATGGATGAGGAAGGAAGGAAGACAGATGGCAGGTGGATGGATGGATGGATGAATCAATGGATGGATGTGTGCGTGGAAAGGAGGGAGGAAGGAAGGAAGAGAGATGAGAGGTGGGTGGATGAATGGATGGAAAGGAGGGAGGGAGGAAGAAGGAAGGAAGGAAGAGCACAAAGGAGGAAATGAATAGTAAGCAGCCAGTTATGAGTTAGTAAGGCCACCATAGTTTACAACAATCTCTCCGGGTCTGTCAAATGGCGATGCCTTTCCTTTTGCAAGACCCCGAATGTTGATCAAGTTGTTTGTCTTTCTTTTTAAAACACCTAATTTTAAAACCACCCCCGTTCCCCACAGTTTGTAAACAGAGCTTGAATTACTTTTTTTTTTTTAAAAAAAAAACTTTGCCAAGGATAAAAATATAATCCGCTTGCCATGTATACAAATGTTTCCCTTCTTTCCACCCTTCTGCGTTGCCTACTCCCTCTGTCGAACGCTTACTTGGATTGGGGGCAAAACCTGCTTTCCCCCGCACCTGTAGTAGGCCTGTGAGTAGCTACCTGGCTGGAGTTTCAGCCTTGAGAAACAGGAGAGCCCCTTGACTGCCCAGACCGGCCTCTTCCCTCTCTGAGAAGGCTGCAGTTGGAGACGCTAAGATGGCCTACAGATGCTGGGAAGAAATAAACAGACGAGGATGAAAGCTACGCAGCTGGGAAAAGAGACCCGGAGCCAAGAAGCCCAATAGCCCAGTTAGCCTAGCCCCCCCCCCCCGCCCCCCTTCTCCGGCTTTTCGGCTTCTTATTTTTCCCCTTAGCGCCAGGGAAAAGGAAGCTATTCATTAGGCCAGTTTTCCCTCAATCTTGGCAGCTTCAAGGCGTGTAGATTTCAACTCCCAGCTGGCTGAGGTATTCTGGGAGTTGAAGTCCACAAGACTTAAAGTTGCCAAGGTTGAGAAAAACTGCATTAGCCCAAAATCTCTTTTTTAAAAAAAAAAAAAGTTTCATTTTTTTAAATATTACCAGAATGCTCGGGCAGAGAAAGGGCTATTGCTTAATGATAAACCGTTTGCAAAAGTGGGAAGAAGCAGCTCTGTCTCTTATTGTGGTCTCTCTTGCACACCAAAACACAGATTAGTTCCCCGGCACGAATATCCCTTTAAGGAGTGCAAGCATAAAACCTCAGAATAAAAGGCTCTCTAGGGGATGAGTTAAAACAAGTGAGATGGTTCAGGCTGCTGTGTCATGACTTGGTTCAGCCAGACTGAATGATTGCAGTGTCATATATTACACAAGGGTGCAGTTATTGCATACGTGGCATGTAGCCACATGACCTAAAGCATCAGGTTGAAGGTTGGTGTGGATGAGCCAAAACTGTGTGCATAAGTCCAGTGATGGCAAGACTGGCCAACATTTTGTGGCAATCAAAGAACCATTCTTGCTACATTGACGCTGGCCAATTGTTGGCCAACTGTTCATCAGTACATTCTTTAGGACCACTCTTAGAAATAAATACTTTTCATTTTCTTGGTTATTTGCCCTCAGTTTCCATACTTTTTTTTGAGAGAGAGAGAGAGAGAGAGAGAGAGAGAGAGAGAGGGGGGGGGGAGGTCGGTCTATACATGGACAAGTTGGGAAGTTTGGAAACACTTGGGGAGAACATTTGTTTGGGGAGAAATGCTAAGGTTAAAAATGTGAAGACAAGCCTCTTGGGACAAACAATTCACTCTCTCCCTGAAACTCCGAAACCTTGTCATTTGATAAACCAGGTTTGACAGTCTGATGTTGAGGCACTGGAGGCCCTATCCAAACTCTGAATTGCCCAGCCTTGTTTCAGAACAATATTTTGGAAGGAGATTGCTTCCCTATCCGCCTTGAGCGTTTTCTAGAACAGGAGTCTCCAAACTTGGCAACTTTTAAGATTTGTGGACTTCAACTCCCAGAATTCCTCAGCTATTCATGCTGGCTGGGCAATTCTGGGAGTTGAAGTCCACAAGTCTTGAACAGTTGCCAAGTTTGGAGACTCCTGTTCTAGGGCATCTAAGAAATGTTCTCACCAGGTGTTTTTCTTATTTTAGTCACCTTCTCTCTGTGTGTTCTTCTTAACTATTTTGGTGAACATCTACAGGTGTTCTGGGTTCTTTGTCTTGTCTTTCCTTTCCTTCAGGCTTCAGTCTCCGGGAAGATTCACTTCAGAAAGCGTAGGTTGCGTGCTCTTACATTTTCCAGCCGCAGATGGCATTTCGTGTTGTTGTTTTTTGCGATTGGGCAGGAGACAGACTGTCCAGTTGTGTCCGTGTGATCAGCATTTTGTCCAGCCGGCAAAGCTAATCTTCGTGGCTTTGTGCTCATTGTGGGGATGTAGTCTGGCGTTTGCTGATTGTTCTCCGAAGCCACCATCCCATGAAATTGCTTTGGGTCTGTGCTCTGAATTGACTCTTAATTGGGAAATCCCACAGCAAGATCCCTTGCCAGTAATTATAGCTGCCCCAAAACATTTCCTTTGTTGGGACTGTTGGAGCCAACTCAGCAGATCCGCTGCCCTCTCCAGCCAATGGCTCCTCCCCAGGACCTTCTGACCTCAGGAGAGTCACATTTCCTGTCCGTCATCCGAGGTTCAGCTTTGATCCCCCAGAGATAAAGAAGGGGAATGCTTCGGTCTGCTTATTTCCTTCTGTTGCCTCGTGGGGTTCACTCAGGAACATGGTTACAGTTTGATTGTAGTATCAACTTTTCACTTGAAACCCCAGCCTGAAACTTTATTCTATGATAGCTCTGATAAATGTCTAAGGTAGGATCCTCAAACTTGGCAGCTTTAAGACTTGTGGACTTCAACTCCCAGAATTCCTCCTCCAGTCATGTCAGCTCAGGAATTCTGGGAGTGGAAGTCCATACATCTTAAACTTGCCCAGTTTGGGGACACTTGGTCTATGCAGATTCTCTGTCCTCCAGGTCATGGTTGTCCCAAAGGTGATTTTTCAAGAGGCAACTGGATTTCTGGGTTTTCTTTGAAGGCATTTCGCTTTGAAGAAGCTCCTTCTTGGATGAGAAGCGAAAGGTCTTCAAAGAAAAACAAGAAAGTCCAGTTGTCTCTCGAAAAAGCATCTTTGGGATAGCTATGATTGCAAAAAAATAATCTATCGTGCTTGTAGGGTGCGTTGCCCATACTTTGGGGGCAAATTTGCTTTGTTCATAGACAAACACTCAGAGGATCTAAAAACCTGTTCTTACAAGGAAACTTCCTTTCCAAGTTCTTGACTGAAAGAGGACAACTTATTATCATCTGGAGCTCAAGTCAGTCGATCTGGACCAAAGCTGGAGTTTTGCTTGTTTTTGTAAATCTACAGATCTCCATTTTGATGGAGGCAGCTTCTTAAATACATACATTGACAGTGCTTATTTAGACAAAATATACAAGTTGTGAGATGCAGTGGAAATGTGGCATTTCTCCCTTTAGCCATGATGGTTTGTACTTCTGTCATTTCTCAAGGCTGTGCTGTGGGATTCAGTGCATTTGTTCCTTTCAGTAGGAGGCGTCATAGATGTTGTTCATTAGTCAGTAATGAAGTTGAAGTGCCTTTCACCACAAATGCCTGATCAAAAGACTACTAACTAGATCAGGGGTCCCCAAACTTGGCAACTTGAAGACTTGTGGACTTCAACTCCCAGAATTCCTCAGCCAGGAAGTGGCTGGAGAATTCTGGGAGTTGAAGACCACAAGTCTTCAAGTTGCCAAGTTTGGAGACCTCTGTACTAGACAATTGGAGGTACCTGCTAGGATAAGATATGGTCAGGATAACAGAGTTGGAAGGGACCCTGAAGGTCTTCTAGTCCAGCCCCCTGTTCGAGCAGGAGACCCTAGACCATTCTGGGCAAGTGGCTGTCCAATCTGTTCTTGAAAACCTCCAGCAATGGAGCATCCACAACTTCTGGAGGCAAAGCTGTTCCACTGGTTAATTATTCTGTCAGGAAACTGTCAGGAAATCTAATAATTTGATGGCAATAACAAGCTCAATAGCTCTTTGTTTATTGCATTCCTCTTTTGTTGGAAGTTTTGGAGTTTGTACTGAGCAAATTTAAGTTACTCTAGTGTCTGTCTTCCCTCAAAACGAGAGAAAACTGACACTTCATTTTGAACAAAAGTGGATAGAGGGATTTGTTGGAGTGTAAAAACTGGATTTGTGAGCCGGTGTAGCTGTTCTACCCTTCCTGGTCTGGGCAAGGCAATTAGACAACCTGCCCCATCAGCTTTCGTTTCCTCATTGTCTGCAGGTCAACACCAGCAATGCAACGGCGTCTTCTCTGGATGTGCTGACTTGTCTTTTTTTTCCTCTGACCAAATCCCTACTTTGAGTGAACTTACTGCTCACCCGTTTGTTTGTACCAACACTAACAAGAAAAAGAAGTCAGCTTGTTTTCTGTGATGTTGGCTTTGCAACCATCTCAAGGTGTTTTTCCAAAAGGCAACTGGGCTTTCTTGGTTGTTGTTGTTTTCCTTTGAAAATGTTTCGCTTCAGTCAGAACTGAAGAGAGAAGAATTCCCCCAAATTCAAACTCCAGCAAGAGTCCAAAAGCTCAGAAGACAAAATCTCTGGTCTGGTGACTGACCCAGATTGGATCCTGCAGAACTGAAGAAGCTTCTTGGATGAGAAGCAAAATGTTTTCAAAGAAAAAACCCCAGAAAGTCCAGTTGCCTTTTGAAAAAGCATCTTTGAGACCTTTGTGACCTGAATGACTGAGAAATCTCCACAGACATTTAGCTTTCAAGTGACTAGAGGTGAATTCACTCAACCTGTTTTTCTCATCTTCATGCTAAGCTTAATTGTGCTCATGGAGGGATCATTTTACCCAAGGATGGGTGACTTGTAATCCTCCAAACCCCAATCAATATTCAGGTTTTTTTAAAAAAAATTTTTTTTTTAAATTTTAACAACAAATCCATCCATTCAAACAGTGTGTCGACTGGGTACATATCTTGTGCAATAATAATTACAATTACAGTTATAATTAATTCAAATTTCTTACTGTAATGTCAGTAACTATATTCTTATTTCCAACTATACCTAGTTAATCTTAACATTATCCATCTTAAATTTCCAACCACTGGTAAAATAAATCCCATATCTTATAATATTTAATTTGTTCTTTTTTTTTTAATTGCCAAAGTTAATCTATTCATTTCTGCACATTTTAATATTTTCTTGATCACATTCTCTTCTGTCGGAATCTTTTCGCCCTTCCAATTTTGTGCAAATACTATTCTAGCTGCGGTTAATACATGAATGATTAAATATACATTTTCTTTACTATAAGTTTCAGGCATCATCCCCAGAAGAAATATTTCAGGTTTTAAATCGATATGTTGTTTTATCATCGTTTCCAACCATGTATGTATTTTTGTCCAGTATCTTTTGGCTTCTGTACATGTCCACCACATACGGTAATATGTTCCTGCTGTCTGGTGGCATTTTCAGCATTTAGCTGGTCTATCTTTAAACATCTTTGTCAGTCTTGCTGGCGCAAGATGCCATCTATAGAACATCTAATACAGATTTTCTTTATGCCCTGTTGACATTGTTAATTTATAATTTCTGTCCCAGAGTTTCTGCCATTTATCTAGTTCTATAGCAACCTTCAGTTTTGATAATGCTGCCTACAACTGCGGGAAGCCGCTGTTCAGTTCAGCTTAGAAGGCCATCCCTGGTAGGAAGCTGGTGGAGATAAGACCCTCTACCTCAGGAGCTGAAGGCCTGCAGTCTTTCTCAGGTGACGTCTCTCATTCTGCTTTGTCTTTGCAGTTGCACCTTATTGGACCCATCGTGACAGGATGGACAAGAAGCTTTTGGCGGTACCAGCTGCCAATACTGTTCGTTTCCGGTGCCCGTCAGCTGGCAAGCCGCTTCCTTCCATATACTGGCTGAAAAATGGCAAAGAATTCAAAGGGGAGCACCGCATTGGAGGCATCAAAGTAAGCCCTCATTCGTGGGTGGCACTGGGTGGCCACCCATCTTGCTTACTCAGACCCAGAGCTGGCCTTCGTTTTTCTCTTGAGGGAACCGCTTTTTAGAATAAATAAGTAGACACCCCGCCCCCTGGTTGCTTCCTGAAACTCCATGAGCTGCTTTGAGGGTATTCTTGAAATGCACCAGATGCTTTGGAGGCTTGTGAATTAGACCCAGAGGTTACACTAGTAGTAAGTGTTGATATAGAAAGGAAGTAATCTATTTAATGAGCATGTATGTGGATAGGTAGGTGATAGATCGATCAATAGACAGACAGACAGACAGACTGACATAGATACAGTAGGTAGGTAGGTAGATATGGTAGGTAGATACGGTAGGTAGGTAGGTAGATGATAGAATGATAGATAGATAGATTGATAGATAGATAGATAGATAGATAGATAGATAGAATAGATAGAATAGATTAGATTAGATAGAAGATAGATAGATAGAATAGATTAGATAGATAGATAGATAGATAGAATAGATTAGATAGATAGATAGATAGATAGATAGATAGATAGATAGATAGATAGATAGATATTGATTTTTGTTATATGGTATATGTTAATGTGAACTTTCTTAAACATAAGTATGAGGTTTTCCGACATAAATCCAACTTCTAACTTAAATCCAAGTATGGTAGTTGACTTCATCACTTTCATCCAGGTGGGTTGTATTTTTCAAGAAAACACACAGCGTTATTATGGATATTATGGAGAGTTATGTGTCAAGATGCTGTTGGGTATTCAGTAGCGCATCTGCACAGTTTTATGCTGCCAATGAGGGAACACCGTCTAGATCAGGGTTTCCCAACACTGGTGACTTTAGGACATAGGATCAAAAGACCGGAAGGGTCCGGAGCCTTTTTACCCTCCTGATCCATTGGTTGTCCAGTCGACTTTTGATGCAGCATCCACAACTCCGTCAGGCAAGTCCTTGTTCTTACCATTAGGAAATTTCTCCTTGCTTCTAACTTGGGGTCTCCCTGTGATGGTCTCCCACCCATTACTGTGAACATCAACTCTTGTTGGGTTCTCATTCCAAAACTGGGGAAGGAGATCTAGTCCCGGCCCTGTTTCTGGCGCATACGGGAGAGCGAGCGACACCCACTTTTATGCACCTCACACTTCGATTCCAGAAAAAGAAGGTTCTTGCTAAGAAGTCACTTTCTGAAGGACCCAGGCAAGCTTCTACTGGTCTCTCTTCCTTTTTTCAGCTACGGCATCAGCAGTGGAGCCTCGTCATGGAGAGCGTCGTTCCGTCAGACCGCGGCAACTATACCTGTGTGGTCCAGAACAAATACGGTGTAATCTGGCATACGTACCAACTCGATGTTCTTGGTAAGTGTTGTTTTAAGCTTTGCGTCCAAGATCCATGCGGTGCCACTTGGCATTCACGGAATGGACAGCTGTTCTCCACCTGCCCCAAACTGCATCCTCTTGAAGAAAGAAGGAATTCCTCTCGGCTACTGCACTTCTAAAGTTGGAGGAACTGTTGGAAAGTAGATTTGCTGAATTGAAGGAGTCTGAGAACCAGTTTTCCAATTTCCCTTCAGTCTCAGGTTTTCAGAATTTAGAGGAAGCAGGATTTTTCTGGTGGCAGGTAATAATAATAAAAAGGTAATATACTATATCTCTACCGCAAAAGAAAAATAACCTAAAAATTAATGCACACACAATTTTAAAAACTACACATAGTGGTAGTCCCCAGTTAGAGTCCTCTTGATCTGTAAACCCCTTCTTTAAATTATTATTTCTATATAAAGAAGGTTGTTTTTTTTAATTGCCCAGATAAAGAAAACTGGATGAGAAATATCTGTCCCATAAAAATGTTCTCAATATTGTATTGATTTTCTTTAAGTATTAGTGAGGAATTAACGTAGGGCTTACTCTGACTATATGCATCACTCTAGATGCCATATTTATTTTAACTATTTTTATTAGTCGATATAAGATGTTTATATCAATATAAACTTTATATTGTTTAGAGCGTTAAAGATACAAACAGTACATTATCCAAGCATTTTAAGAGGATTCATAATTTTATTTTAAAGTGTTGATTTCTTAGATCTGGAAACATATTAAGATATACTACAGTTTATTGAATTGATAATTTATTGAGAGGAAAATGTAGGCAAAGTCTGCATATAATAGCTTCATAGCTTCCACTGCAGCCCCAGTTTTATATCCTAAATGCCCTTTGACTATGAACTAAAACGGGTCAACACTCCTAAGGCCCAATTCAACACGAGAAGAGCATCCTCGTTGGATTATATGAGAGATCAAAATAGATGAAGACATGAATCCAATTGGAGTCATTCCAGTTCAATTAATTCAGATACCACATTTTAATCCAACGGATGAAACCCTGAGAAAATTGGTGTGTCACCAGACATGTTTCAAAAATTACATCCACACTTCTTCAGAGGAGTTTGCTACATCCAGTTTATTCCGCTCCTAGTATAGTGATGGTAGCTGATGATAGCAAACCTTGTTGCCCATTTGTGAAGCCAGACTGAGTAAGGCAAGCGTGTACTTTGTGGTTTTTCATTCCGGTTTCGGTCCACCTCTTCATTTCCACAGGAGTGACGGGAATTGAGCAACGGCTTATGCAGGCAAATATTATATCACACCTCGGTATTGTGGTTACATAGGCCTCTTGCAACAGCTAGCCGCAGGGTCGTGGTGTGCTGACAGAGAGCTTTTATTGGACAAATGTTGCGTAGAGGGGTTTACTCCTTGCCCATAATAAGTTAGCTTCCTCTCCTCTTTGCAGAACGATCTCCACACCGCCCCATTCTCCAGGCAGGGCTGCCTGCCAATCAAACGGTGGTGGTTGGGAGCAACGTGGAATTCCACTGCAAAGTGTACAGCGATGCTCAGCCTCACATCCAGTGGCTGAAACATGTGGAAGTCAACGGAAGCAAATACGGGCCGGATGGGACGCCTTACGTCTCTGTCCTGAAGGTTGGTACACACCGCTACACATGAGTCTTTTAAGGCTGGAACCTACTAGAACGAGGAGATATTTACAGGGCGTCATTCATAACAACCGCTATCAGATTAACCCTGAGATCTGCTGAACTTGGAAGAGCCAGGGTTTAATCCTGCACAGGAACTGACCATGTGACCCTGCCTGAGAGAGAGAGGGCCAGAAATGGGGGAAAGCTTGAGGTCCACAGAGATTCTCCATCATCCAGGTCACGGTTGTCCCCAGAGGTTCTTTTCCAAAAGTCAGCTGGACTTTTCTTGGTTTTGCTCCTTGACAGCGGAAAGAATTGAAGAGGCTTCTTGGGGGGAGAAGCGAAAGGTTTTCAAGGAAAAAAGACAAGAAAGTCCAGTTGATTTTTTAGAAAAGCGTCGCTGGGAGAGGCTTGATGTAAATGTGAAACTGTTAACCTGTTTAGCTCAAGACGTTACTGGTTGTCTCAGGGTTTATGACAGCGAAGATAATCACCCCTCAGAATTAATATAAGGATTATCCGGCTCTTTGTCTGACCAATTTCACGCAAGCAACGAGGAGAGATTGCTTTCAAAAAAAAGCTGGTTGTAGTTCCTTAGCCAAGCCGTAGGATGCCTTGCTAGTTTCCATCACTGGTCCATGGACGACTTGATCTCTGAATATAGAAATTGTAGACATTGGAGGCTATAAAATGTCCTTTGCCTTCAAAAAAGAGGGGAAAAGGATGATTCATAGATCATTTGACTGTAGATTGCCTGGCATCGATACTGAAGAAGCTCTTGAACAGACCATAAAAGTCTGTGAGCACCTTGAATTCTACCCTTGTTACTTATCAAGGATAAATTTTGCACGAGTAAGCGTTGCTCACGCTTTAATCCACTAACTGCTTTGATAGATCGTGCAGTAAATGCCTCCGGATTGCAGCCTAGGAATTGATCAGGGATCAGTTGGGAGAAAGACCGTGAGAGTAAGAGGAAGGGTAGACAAGGACGGCGGTGGAAGGAGAAGGAAGAGTTGGGTTGCCCTGCTAAGCCTCGGAAAGAGGAGACGGGGGTGGGGTTAGGGCAGCCAGCTTCAAATGTCCAACCCAATGGGACCCCTCCAAGAAGAACCTCAAGACAACAGTTCTCCCTTGGGCTAGAGTGCAGAATTTGGAGGGGCGGGGAGAAATGGATCCAAGAGATCAAAAGGCAAATTCCAGTTGGGGGAATTTTCTTAGGGGCAACACCCCTTCGGTAGGGAGACCCCTGGCGTGGAGGGAAGGTGGGCCCTTCCTCCTGGATAGGTCCAAGCAGGGGACCCAGGCGCCATCTCTCTCTTGAGGGCTTCACGGTGGACTTCTGCACCAAGAGAAGGCGCCAACACGGAAGTTCAACCCAAAGAAAGGGACGCCGAGCCGAGTAAGAGCTTAGCCAGCCCCGCCTGTCTAACGTGTGATGGAGAGAGGTTGTTGGGGTACTGAAGTTGAAGTTTTTGTCTGTTCTGCAGTCTTGGATCAGTAAAAACGCTGAAGCCGATGTTAACCTAAATCTATTCAATGTGACCAAACAAGACGAAGGCGAATATCTTTGTAGAGCCAACAATTTCATAGGCAGAGCCGAAAAATCATTTTGGCTCCACATTCACAAACCAGAAGCAGGTAATTCCTCAACTCTGTCCCAGAGGCTTCGCAGCTCTGCACGAACGAGCCGGAAAAAAACAACAACGCTTCCAACTGCTAGCCGTTACTCTTCCTTGGGGTGCTTATGCCCCTTTTCCCTCCTCTAGGTCTTTGAGATGATGGCTCTGACCCTTTTTTTTCCCCTCCTCCTAACTTTTAGAATAATGAAACGCTTTTATGAATCGTGCCCTCGGAAAAATTCCCACACGAATGACTGTCTTGGAATCTCCTCTTCCTCCCGGGTGTGAGATTATCTGGCTCTTGGTCTGACCAAGTTCTCCGTCGGCTCTTTTCACAATCCGTCCAGCTCCCTTCGGCAGAGCGATTGGCAGGCGCTCCCGTTGAAACCCTTCGCCACCCAGGCCAGGCGTTGGGAGGCCCTTCCTTGTTTCCAGGGCTTTCCCCCCCACCCCAAAAACGGGCCAGGAAATGTCCTGAAATCTTCCTGAGAGAAGAAGCCGGGGTTTCCTGGATGGGTGGGTGGGAAAAAGAACAACCTCGGGATGAATTCTGCAAATTAAACCATGAAAAGCTTTTCTCCCCTAAAGCCACGTTGACCCGCTGGCCTTGAGTCCTCCCTGCTTGTCTCGGCCTCTTCTCGTTCGCTTCTCCGCCTCCCGAGACAGTCAGAGTTTGAAGGGAATTTTTCATTTCGGACGCTTCGCCTTGCATGCACCCTTAGTGGGACAGAGTCGGAGGCTGGTGAAGGGAGCTGGTCACTTTGGAAGCCAACCATGGTTGTGGCGAGGGAAGCAGGACAGGCCACCGAGGCCCTTCCGATCGCCGTCTGCTTTGGAAATTGGTCTGGGTGATCTTTTCTGGGAATTTTGCTTATCCTGTTCTCCTTCTTCCTTCCCTCCTTCCTTCCTCCCTCTCTCTCTCTCTCTCTCTCTCTTTTGTTTTGTTCTTTCCTCCGTAGACAGCGGGTGTTAACAAAACGGACAAAGAGCTAGAAATTCTCTCCTTGCACAATGTTACTTTTGAAGATGCCGGGGAATATACTTGCCTGGCGGGGAATTCTATTGGTTATTCACATCACTCTGCTTGGCTGACGGTCTTACCAGGTATTTCTGCTTGGTCTCCTTTCCCCTCACCTTTGGCCTCTGAAGGCCCGGGAGCCCTTTTGTACCAAGGTGCAGCTCTTCAGCAGGAGATGCGCCTTGCGTTTCAGGACAGCCCCGTTTCATTTCATGCAACTCATTATTTCAGCGGCGATAAAATGACACAGTTCTACTCTGGAGTAAGCGTGAATGATTAGCCTTTCTCCAGCTGGGGGAACCCTGGAGGTGCCCCTTTCAGAACCGTTGTGGATGCAGCACTGATGGTTAGACAGCTACAAGAGTGAGAAGAAAGAGGCTGCCACGGATTCAGTGGAACCGTTGCGAAGGCCATTGTGACTTTGGGGTCTCTCCCGGGGGCGGGGGTGCTCCAAGAAGTTCAAAAGTCTTTGTTTCACACCACTTTTAAGCTGGGGCATTGCTGAAGGCTGAAGGCTCACTATGTGTGGAGTGGTTTCCTATTACTGGATTCCAACTTTCACTGGCTGAATTGCACCCACGTTTAATGTGGAGAACACAAGGCTTCTTCTGGGAAGCCCTATGAATCACTTGTGGGCTCTCTGCTTCCGTGCTCCATTTCTCACAAGGTGGACCTGCGTGAAGGGCCTTGCTGGCTCACCCCCCCACCCCCCCACCCCTCCTTCTGCCTTGGGGTGTCTCTTGGCAGGGAGGAACTTTCACGATTTGCACCAGTGAATCACACAACCCCAAATTAAACAAGGCCGTTCTCAGCCCCAACTCCACCAAGTCTGTTGGCTGCCAGCTCATCTCAGAAACGCGAGACTGTGTCTTGTTCAGTGCTGCAACACAAACTAGAAATTTTGCACTTCAGCATTATTCTTTTCACACATGTTCACTTGGCATTCCTGTGCGCGTTAATTACGCCTGAATGTCAACACGCATGTTGTTTCAGTATTTAAACGGCTGCTCCAAAATAAAGGATCTAGCGGAAAAAGCTATTAGATTTTCAGAAGAGACACCTTCACGTCTCATTTGTTGAAAACTCTTCTACGCAGTGGTGGGATTCAGCCGGATTGCACCGGTTTGAGAGAACTGGTTGTTAATTTTCTCAGCTGTTTGGTGAACTGGTTTTTGGACGAAATTATTAGGGCAGGGAACCGGATGTTAAATTATTTGAATCCCACCACTGCTTCTACACCAAGGTCAATCCCCAAATTTAAAGGAATTTGGCGATGACAGCCCTTTACTGCTGTGCCATAAGCATTTTTTTTTTTTTTTTGCAGTTGTGTATTTCAGATTGGGGGTGATGGTCTGCATTGAAATGTATCAGATATGGCTAGGCTGCCATTTTTCTGGGTTCCTAACGTGTCTCTCTCCTCCTCCAGCAGAAAAACGAGTTGCGAGACAGGATTCCAGCTCGTTTTACGCAGGCATCCTCAGCTACGGGATTGCCTTCGCTCTTTCCATCCTGGTGGCTGTGATGGTGATGATTTATAAAATCAAAAGGCCAGCCAAAAAATCCATGAATGCCACCGCGGTTCAGAAAGTCTCCAAGTTCCCCCTCAAGAGACAGGTAACAGAAAGTAGATACAAGATCTCTGTTCCCCTCTATTCCTATCTCCTCCCGGCGTCCTCCTGATTTCTTAGATCAGGGGTCCCCAAACCTGGCAACTTGCAGGCTTCAGCTCCCAGAATTCCTCAGCCAGCTTGGTTTTAGCTCTGTTTTATACTGTAGGGAAGGACTTCAGCAGGTTTACCTTGTCATTTGATGGAGAATATGGATTTATTCTGTCTTTGCTGTTTCCAGGGACCATGACTTAAAGGATGGCCTTAAAGTTGCACAACATTCTGGTTTCCAGATCTTAACTGTCTGTTGAATTCTCCATGATGTTACATTAACATGGGATGTAAAATGGACTTAGACCACAATCCCGCTTCCCATAATGCTTCTCTTTACAGTACGAAAAGGCCCAAAAGGACCTCTTTTTATTGATGCAGTGCATAATTGACATGGAGGCTTTCTCTTGGACGAGCACGCTAGGAAGAGACTACATCAGGGCTATTTTTGAAACATACTTAGTCAGTGGTGGGATTCAAATCATTTAACAAACGGTTCTCTGCCCTCATGATTTCTTCCAACAACCAGTTCACCAAACTGCTCAGAAAGTTAACAACCAGTTCAATGGAACCGGTGTGAACCGGCTGAATCCCACCACTGCACTTAGTGCTTCCTGGGTTCTGGGGAAGAAGTGGGAAGCACTGAGATGATAAGGACAAGCCTTCTGGATCAAGCCAAGCATTATTTTCCTCACAGGAGTCAGCCAGATGAACCTGGGACTCTGAATGACATAGAGAGTCTTCAGAATCATCGACCAACTAATATATGTGCCCACCTTGAATTTAATCTAACTTGGGGGCCATCGTCATATCTTGTGATCAGTTCCACAACTTAATTATTACAGGACCCAATTTGACTTGGTCATGGGAACAGAGGTTTAGTCTTCCAATCTTCCAGGACTCATGCTGGAGCTTCTCTCTTTTCCTTGAGAGCTTCTCTCTGAGGATGGGCTCCAGCCTGAGTCCAAAAGCTCGGAAGAGTAAACCTCTGGTTCTGGTGACCAACAGAGATTGGATCCTGCAACCTTATCCTGGGACATGTATACTGTATTGCCTTCCCTTGGAAAGAAGTATTGTCTCAAGAAGTCCTTTCTTTCACCTCCTATAATATTGCTTTCAGTTAGTTTTCATTGAATGATCCTAATGTTGAGAGAGAAAGAGGGAGAGAGAGAGAAAAGAGAGAGAGAAATAGATAAAGGGAAAGAGAGAGAGAAAGAAAGAGGGAGAGAGAAAGAAAGAGAAAAAGAAAGATAAAAAGAGAAAGGTAAAGAAAGAGGGAGAGAGAAAAAGGGAAATAGATAAAGAGAGAGAAAGAAAAAGAGAAAGAGAGAGAGAGAAAGCTAAAGAAGAGAGAAAGAGGGAGAGAGAGAGAAAAAAGAGAGAAAGAGAGAAAGGGAAAGAGAGGGAGAGAGAGAGAGAATGAATGTTTCCCTATTCATTTTTTCCATCTCATGCCTTCCCCCTCAGCTGCTGTTTCTCCATGCTAAAAGCCCCCAATATAAGCCAACATGGTTCAAGGCTGCCTCAAGATCACAGGAAGCGTTCTACTAGTACTGCTCTATACTGCAAGCAAGTTACTCCAGGGATCATTACTGTTTTCCAGGAGTAAGCAAAAAAAAATAAATAGATGTGCTACTTTCATCGGATTAAATTCCGAAGGAGCAGAATCGCTGAGTCCTGGGAATTAGAAGTTAGACCATTAAACCCAAAAGCATTTTTAAAAAGCAACGGTCTTGCAGGAGGCCCTCAGGGGCTTTCCATCAAGGTTTATAACCATTCTGAATCACGCTGCGGCTCAGGAAGGTTCCCCTCCTTCCCCTCTGCCCCTCAGGCTACGCCTCCTGCGAGAGGCTGTTGCCAGTAACCGCCCATTTGTTCTACTCAAGCAGGTGTCTTTGGAGTCCAACTCATCCATGAACTCCAACACTCCTCTGGTGAGGATCACCCGCCTCTCCTCCAGTGAGGGCGGCATGCTGGCCAACGTGTCCGAGCTGGAGTTGCCGGCAGATCCCAAGTGGGAATTGGCGAGATCTCGGTGAGGAAACCAGGCCTAGGCAGAGCTTTGGAGGTGGCCAGCTTTCTCGTTCTTCCGCTGTCTCCGTCTCACCCACACTGCTTTGCTTTTCAGCTTGACTCTCGGGAAGCCGTTGGGCGAAGGCTGCTTCGGTCAAGTGGTGATGGCCGAAGCCATGGGGGTCGACAAGGAAAAACCAAACAAGCCTGTTACTGTAGCGGTCAAGATGCTGAAAGGTACTGAAGGCTCCGGATGCAAGGAGATGCGGGTGTTTTCATGAGCCAGCTCCCCAAACACGACAAACCCTCTGAAGTTAACGCAAAAGATTCCTTTCAATAGGAGCGCCGGCAGCCCCGGCAAAAAGTTTCCCTCGCAGGCTAACAAGTCTGTCCAGCAGGGAGATGAATAGTTGTCTGCCACCCCGATTCATCTCTGCCCCCCACTGCCTTTTATCCCCAGAGCTAGGGTGGGGCGTTGCTAGCAGTGGTAGCTTTTCCATCTCAAGGACCGGCCCATAGATTTCCACTGCTCTCCTCTCCTCTCCTCTGCCTTCTGTGCATCCACATGTCAGGCACTGGGCCCAGCTGTTCCTCCTCTTTCTCATCAGCCACCTTCAGACCTGGGCACGGTTGACTCTCCATCGGAGGGCTGATGGATGGCCCAGGCTCCGCCTCTGATTTCGTCTCTCTGCCGGCTCCATTCCCTCTTCCCCCTCGGAGCTCTCAGGTTGCCTCGATGCCGGCCCTGAACTGCCACGTTTCCTCCGTCTCCTCTGGTTCGGCTGCTGGAGGCTCCAGCAGTCGACAGGCCACAGCCCTTTGCCTCTTTGCACTTTTGATTTCTAATCCTGGTTTCGTTCTCCTCCCGAGCTTCACCTCCATGGACTGACTTCTGCTGTAGGTCACCTCTTTTAGGGGTCTCTTCCTTGTCCTTTATACAGGTAGTCCTTGACTTACAGCCATTCATTTAGTGACGGTTCAAAGTTGCAGCAGTCCTGGAAAAAATGACTTGTGACCCTTTTTCATACTTACGATTACTGCAGCGTCCCCGTGATCACGTGATGCAAATTGGGCCACTTGGCAACTGCTTCATAGTTCTGACAATTCTGCTGTTCCAGGGTCATGACCTTCCCAACTGGATTCATTCAAGCAAAGTCAACGGGGGAAGCCCAGATTCACTTAACAACCACATAGCTGCAGTGATTCGTTGAACAACTGTGTCAATAAGAGTAATAAAACAAGGGGCACAAATCAGATAACAACCATCTTGCTTAGCCACAGAAATGGTGGGCTCAATTGTGGCTGTAAGTCAAGGACTATCTGCACCAAGACAACATACTGTGTTGTGTCCAATTCATCTTGGTTCCGGCTCTCCGTTCTTCAACGGCTGCTCTTCCTGTTCTAGAGAGGAAGTTGGGGTGGGGAGGGTTGGCTTAGAAAGGCCATTCCAGAAAAGTAGGACTTCCCTTCCCCCTCCATCTTTGAAGCAGAAGGACCCTCACTTCTGGAGAACTTCTCCATGGTTCCCTTGTCCTGGCCTGGACACGAACCAGCAAAATATCAGGTGTGCATGTTTGAAAACATCCTTTGGTATCCAGAATTGGAGGAAAGGTGGAGGGAAGAGTCTCAGATCCCTAAAACCAGGAGTAGGGTAGGAGCACGACCAAGCACGGGGATGCTTGTTGACCTCTCAAGCCAAAATATCAGGGCGCCATTAGATGCTTTCACCTCATGGCTGCTTCTCTCCTCTCTTCTGCAGATGACGCCACGGACAAAGATCTGTCGGACTTAGTCTCAGAAATGGAAATGATGAAGATGATAGGGAAGCACAAAAACATCATCAACCTCTTGGGGGCCTGCACGCAGGATGGTATGTCCCTAAAACGAGACGGCTGGGGAGCTTTGGGTAAAGTTAGTCAGGTGTATGCTCAGCCCTGGGCCTCTTTGGGCCTATTGATCTCCCTCGGCGTCCTTGCTTTCTGCTTCCTCCTGTCGAGGTCCTACTCAGAGCAAAGGAGGTGAATTCTGCCTCTTCAAAATTACTCTAACCTGGAGAAACACCTGTCTGAGGGAACCTCACAGGTAGACCTGTACGGGTGGAAGTTTCCACGTGAGCTCAGATTTTCCCCTGCCTGAATTGGCAGCTTAGTGGGTGTTCCAGAAGGCATCTCTGGCGAACACGCAGGTGGCCTTTGAAACGAGACCTCCTCAGGGCAACTGTGAAGAGTAGGCCTTGGGTTAGTCAGTGAACCTCCATTTGCTTAGAAGTTCCTGGCATGGCGTGGGCATCAGAGTTCCTTTCTGAGGAGTGGCTGGAAGATGGCGGATTCTTCCAGGGTGAGCTTGGATGTCTGTAGATTGAACCATGCCCGTCTTCACCCACCCCGTGTCACCTTGCTAAGTTGTTAGGGGGTAGCTCCTCCTCCCAAGCTTAACGTGAATGCATCTGTTGTGGAACCGAAAGTCCTCTCGTCTAGAAACCGAACCAAAGAACACCCCGGTCCTAAAACGAGTAGCGAGCTGCCAGGACACTTAGAGAGAGGTGGGAGGGCGTGTCGAACAACCGTGGATTGTTTTTCTCCAGGTCCTCTCTATGTTCTTGTGGAATATGCATCCAAGGGGAATTTAAGGGAATACCTGAGGGCGCGTCGGCTACCCGGCATGGATTATTCCTTCGATACCTGCAAGCTTCCCGAGGAGCAGCTGACCTTGAAAGACTTGGTCTCGTGCGCCTACCAGGTGGCCCGTGGGATGGAGTACCTGGCGTCTCAAAAGGTAAGTAGCCAAGCACTTGCAAAAAGTGGGTTTCTAGAGACTGGGAAAGGTGGCTTGTGTGGGAAACGTGAAACAAAGACACCAAGTTGTACTAAGGAAGGCAAGAATAACACTGGGACAGACGGGAGAGGAGATAAATAGACTCTAGAGCAGGGGACTCCAACCTTAGCAACTTTAAAACTTGTGGACTTCAACTCCCAGCAAAGCTGGCTGAGGAATTCTGGGAGTTGAAGTCCACAAGTCTTAAAGTTGCTAAGGTTGGAGACCCCTACTCTAGAACAGGGGTCGCCAACCTTTTGGACCTCAGGGACCACCAAACTCATAATTTTAGATCCCAGGGACCACTAACTGGTTCTGTGGGCGTGGCTTAATTAGTGGGTGTGGCTTGGTGGTCATGTGACTGGCTGGGCGTGGCTTGTATGCCAATATTATAATTATTTATATTAATATTGATTTTTTTTTAATAAAAAAAGAGCAACTTTTACCCAAAATCAGGCAAAGCGGGCAAATTGAGTTGCTCACAGAATCACAGATTCATTCAGAGCTCTATCTATCTGCCATCGGCTAGCTCAGTCTGTCACATGACCACCAAGCCACACTCACAAATTAGGCCACGCTCACAGAACCGGTTGTTAAGAAATTTTAATCCCACCCCTGTCTGTAACAGAGAGTCTTCCCTGCAAATCTTCTTGCGTAATAAAATGTTATTCCTGCCTGGGAAATCCAGGAATTCAGAGATCAAATCAAATGGAATCAGGAAAATTCAGGGGATTTTTAACGTGTCTCCGACAAAGGATATTTAATGTCTGTTGTTTTGTAATATCCTCTATGATATACCTTTGTGAGTTCAGGTAGTTCTCAAGTGAGCCCAAAATTTATGTTGCTAAGGGAGACAGTTGCTAAATGAGTTTTGCCTCATTTTTTTCGACTTTACTTCCCACGGTTGTTATGTGAATCTGAAACTGTTGTAAGCAGAGGACTTCGTGTAGTTACAAACAAGATACAAAGAGTTTCTACTACATTGAAAGCCTCAGTGTTGCCAAGGTATACCCCAAAGTACAAGGAATGGAAAATATTTGTTTTTCAGATTTGTAATGAAGAATGGAGCTGTTTATTGATCCAAGCATCCATTAGAACTTTTTAATAATATTTTAAGCCGTGGTTTTATTTACAAATAAACCATTTCTTTGCAGTGTATTCACCGGGATCTGGCCGCCAGAAATGTTCTGGTCACAGAAGACAATGTGATGAAGATAGCTGACTTTGGTCTTGCCAGAGATGTTCACAACATCGATTATTACAAAAAAACAACTAATGTAAGTGGAAAGTTTCTTTAAAAGGGGGGGACGGACAATTTTGGTCATTGGCCATCCAGAGGTGTTGGAATGGCGACTCCCAGAATTCCTAGCCAGCATAGAGGAGACCCTATCAAGGAAGGATAAATTGGAGATCTCCAAAATAGTTTTATTTATTCAAGTTATCCAATAAATAAGTTACTCATTGATCAAAAATCTCTGGAATAATAATAACTAGAGCTGCTTACTCTGAGGGAAAGTCTTGGTAATTGTTATGGAATATTCAGCTCGTCTCCTTTTATTGTAGATTTGTTAAAAGTTTGGGTGAGATTAGGTAGATTCCCAGATCGTTGGTGAAATCTGCTTGGGTTTTCACCCTAGGCAGGAGATCTCAGGATGCGTCAGCATTTCCAACTGGATCTGGATCCGGCAACCCAGAGAATGTTTCTGATCTGTCTGTCTGTCTGTCTGTTCGTCCGTCCATCCATCCATCCATCCATCCATCCATCCATCCATCCATCCATCTATCATCTATATCTATCATCTATCTGTCCATCTGTCTGTCTATTTATC
>NW_020769446.1:422984-444158 GCF_900518735.1 Pseudonaja textilis | reverse complement strand
ATCCTATCCTATCCTATCCTATCCTATCCTATCCTATCCTATCCTATTCTGCCTTTTGTCAGACTGGCTGGTTTCAGCTCCTGTCCTCCAGAAATACAACTACACAAGTACCTAACCTAGCCACACAATCCCTCCGTCCCTCCCTAGTAGAGATGGAGTCTGGAGGCCCTGGGTTGGAAACCAAATCCTTTGGATGGCCTTTGGTTGCCTATTCCCACCATCAGGCAGAAAAAGCACAATTTCAGGTCCGTTTTGCACACACACACCCAAAACGTTGTCTCTAAACATTTGTCATCCAATGGCGATTATTCTAACGGTACACCTTTCTTGAGTGCTGTGATTCTGAGCAGCTAACAAGTTGTTGGAAAAAAAAAAACCCAAGGAAAAAGTTTAAAAATCGCTGAATGGCAACAATGAGACCCAGCCCAAGTCAATGCTCTGTTTTCAGAGGGTAGATCGGGGGTCCCCAAACTTGGCCACTTTAAGACTTGTGGACTTCAACTCCCAGAATTCTCCAGCCAGCTCTGCTGGGAGTTGGAAGTCCACAAGTCTTAAAGTGGCCAAGTTTGGGGATCTCTGGGATAGAGGAATCCCCAGTCACCTTCAAAAGCCGGGTTCCTGCTGGCTGGGGAATTCTGGGAGTTGAAGTCCACAAGTCTTATCATTGCCAAGGTTGGAGACCTTTGGCCCGGGTGCCCCCCCCCCCGCCCCCATGCAACAAGGTGAGAGAAATCTAACTCTACCTAACTGAGTTCAGAAGCACGATGAAATATATATTTGCGTCCCCATTTCTCCCCAGGGGCTTCTGCAGTCCATGACAACATATCTGGCTGCTAATTAACAGAGGATCCAAAAAAAAGTGACGATGGTATTATAAAATTCTGCGCGTTTGCATGCCCCCCCCACACACATGTTACAAGGGGGCAGGCTGTCAATCATGCAGTGTCATCATCTTGACATCTCCGAATGTAAAGTCACACCCATGGTTCCCTTCATTGGGTTCACACAACAGGCTCACACATCACATTTGGTTGAGCATACTTTGTGGCCTTTGTCAAACGGTACCCAACCTTGAGCTATTGTGACCCCCAAAGACACAGGAATCTTCCTGACAGAAGCAGATATTAAGACAACACCTGGCTGGTTTCAGCATCCCTTTGTGACCCAACCCTAGAGAAGACGGCAGCGGTGCCATTTTGAAACACACAGCGGGAAAGTTGAACAAACAGCACAAATTGGAAATACGTATTTCAGACTGGCAGAATGTTCTTCTCAAACTTGTTATGAAAGCAAGGAGTTAATCCTTACTACACACATAACAATTTGGTTCCTTGCCCAGGCAGATAAATCATTTATTTTTTAATTAAATGATGATCAAATTGGTATAACTTGTTTTAGAAGCAAAATCTTAAAAAACAGTTTCACTTGCTTTAATATTAAGTTGCTGCTGGCAAAACAGGAAAACCAAGTTGATTAATGGACTCCTTGCTAGCAAATGCTTTCAGCACGGAAAATATTTGATACGAAACGTACAAGCGCCCACATACCTTTATTTGAACATATTCGAACGACGCAACTCTTAAGTCAATGCGGCACTTGTCCATTATTCCTATGGTGTTAATCTTCAAGGATGCTGTTTTAAAACCATGGCTATTAATCTTCCTTGAAATCTGGAGAAATTAGAGCCACCGAAGAGGAGGTTACTCACAGAAACCTGGTACTACTCTTTACATCCACCTCTTTGTCTCCTTTGTGAAAACGGTTGTAGAGGTGTCAAATTGGGTGAACGTCTAAGATCAGCCAAAGAAACTGAGTTGAGATGCATTGTAAAGATGACCACGGTGAAAACAAGATTACTTGAGCACAATTTGTCAAGCATATCCCTTAATTCTCCCGATTTTTCAAAAGGCAACTTTGGTTTTTCCCCTGAAGACATTTCACTTTTCATCCAAGAAGCTTCTTCAGTTCTAGTTGAAGAGTTCTAATTCTAGCTCGGTTCTAGAACTGAAGAAGCTCCTTGGATGAGAAGCGAAATGTCTTCAAGGAAAAACAAAGGAAAAAAGTACCTTGGAACCATGGATGACAGAGAATCTCCATAGACACATCCCTAATTATGCAAAATTTATTCCCTTCTAACATTGGTGCATTGCAGGTGGACCTCGATTTATAAGTCCTGATGGCCATAAATCGGGTCACCCATGCAACTAATCCAATTTTCTGACTTTTTTTTTTATGGCACTCATTAAGTGACTGCTATGGTCATTAAGCCAACCAATGGCTCACTGTGGGCTGGTTTTGCAGAAAACTGGAAATAAACGCCACGTTTGGCCAAATGTCACCTGACCACAAGATGCTGCAAATTGGAAGTAGGCATCAAAATCTTGGAGCTGGGTTGTAAGTACCCATAGGGAAGTCCTTCTTAATGTCAAACAGCCACTAAATAAGTCAAGGACTGCCTGTATTCTAGGGCTGAATACTCTGAAAGCTATATAAAGGCCTTTCATTAATCAGTATTTTATTTATAATAATTTTATAATGTTCCTGACAGCGAGAACAGTTAATGGAACCGCTCGCCTCCAGAGGTTGTGAATTCTCCAACATTGGGGGGTTTAAAGAAGAGATTGGACAACCATTTGCCTGAAGTGGTGTAGGGTTTGCAGTCTAAGCAAGGGGTTGGACTAGAAGACCTCCAGGGTCCTGTCCATCTCCTCTCCTCTCCTAGTGCCTAAACCCCGCAGTACGTCTCCCGTGGAAACCTTGCTCTTTTTTTTTATTTTTATTTTTCCCTTTAAGACATGTCTGAACAGAATACTACTGATTTTTTTTTGGCCTCCCCCTTCCCTACTTAATTAACCGCCCATACACATGCAGGGTGTGTGTGTGTGTGTGTGCATGTCAGCATCTCTCTGGCAAAAGGGAACGTCAACATTACACTGGAAAAGGCAAGTTATTTCTTGCCAGGTAGAAACTGGGTACACACCCAGTTATTTTGAGGGATCAAAAAGTAATAATAATTTGGGGATGTTGGAACTAGCCCACATGAAAAGCCCTTTGAACGTTGGCTCAGTTGAAAAGTCAAATTACGCAAGTTGTGTGGGGTTGTTGGTTTTTTTTGTTTTTGAACAGTATGAAATGAATACGCGCGGCCTAAACCTTTCCTAAATATAAACCCAGAAGTGAAAACGTTAAAAAGAAGAACACACCTACAGTATTTTCACTTTCAACAGAGCAAGGCCCAGCAACAAAGCCGTGGCAACCTGCGGGACCAGATCCAAGCCTCCGCTAAGCCAACGTTCTGTTATTATAAGCAGCTGTAATAGCAAAGCCCGGAAAATAGATCGGCCAAATATAAATACAATTTACACCCCCCCCCCGTGCCCTCCTTGTCTAGCAACAGGTACCTAGCACCGAAGAATTCTGATCTGTTATCAACACACCCCAGAGGCGATGGCAGGTTTATCCTCCATGAATCTCTCTGGCCTCACTTGACTTGTTTCAAACCAACATCCATCTCCACGTTCAACCAGGTCATGGGGAAAGCCGACGGTTTTTGCGCAACACCCCATCGATACAAGCAGCTTCTCAATGGAAAGCAACTTTCTCACGCGAGCAATCAGATCTAGGAGTTGGAAGGATTAATCAGACAAGCATTCCCTTCTTGATTCTTTCACACGTTCGACTTAATTTTGCGGGTTGGACAAAGCCATTCATTTGAACGAAAGGGGAAAAATGGCACGGACAGAAGAGAATATTTGCTGCTCAGGGTTGAACTGTGGGGTACTTGGTGCTCTCTGAGCCAGGTGGTGGTTTTCTTGCAGACTTTCTAGGACCCAACTAGGTAACATCATCAGTGCTAGAAGGGAGTGGGGTTTATGGAGAGGAGGAGGAGGAGGAAGGAAGAGGAGGAAAGAAGGATGAAGAAGAGGAAGAGGACCAAGAGGGCCTTGGGGCTCTCCAAGCTGGGTTGTTTGCTTGCAGACGTTTCATGACCCAACTAGGTAACATCATCAGTGCTAGAAGGGAGAAGGCATTGTGGAGAGGAGGAGGAGGAAGTGGAGAAAAGGAAGGAAGGAAGCAGGGAGGGGGGAGGAGGAATGCTTCTTGGTGCTCTCTGATCTTGGTTGCAGATGTTTCATTATCCAAACTGGACATCCTCTGTCCTAGGAAGCTTTGCTAGAGCAAATCCCACTCCCTTGTAGACTGATGATGTTACCAACTAGGGTAATGAAATGTTTCAACCGAGTTCAGAGGGCACCAAGGACCCCACAGGGGGAAAAAAAAAACTGGCTTATTTAATATTCCTCCTGTCACGGGTTTAATGTATGTACCAGAGAAAGAAAAGAGAATTGGGTGCGGGGGGGACACAGGGCCCCAACTTCAGAGTAACATTTTTGGATTGTGGTCTGATCCAGGAGCAGAGAAGAATTAGTAACAGGCGATGGGATGTCAAGCTGGACTCTGTTGGGGACCAATGATCTTAGATTCAGGCAGAGTAATCACTGCGGGGAAAAACCTTGGAAAATTCCGCCTGGATGCGCGATGAACATTTTCTGATTGTTCTTAGAGCTGTTCACCAAACAACACTGCGCTGTGACTTTGATCCGCTAGGAAGGCAGGAACCCACGTCCCGTGAGATGTAGACACATAAGATGGATGGGACAGCTTGCCTCCAGAAATTGTGGGTAGTAAGTACTTCCTCAGAGGAGGTTCCAAGAAGAGACCAGGCAGCCATTTGTCTGGAATGGTATAAGCTCTCCTGCTTGGGCAGGGGGTTGGTCTAGAAGACCTCCGAGGTCCCTTCCAATCCTTTTATTCTATGATATAAAAAAGTGGTTTCATACAAAGTGTCCCACTCCCTTTTCTTCTCCAGCACATTGTCTCATTTTGGAGTCTAAACAAAACCCAGTTTGGGCCGCCAGTCCTTTTCGCTAGTAATCTTGAAACTGAGGGGATAAAACGAGTCCTGTGATGACCGGAGGCGTGGCACAAAGGCAACCCAGCCAGATAATAAGTAGGGGTCCCTTTATTAGCTCCAACTTTGCCCCTAATATCCGGTTACCTTCCGGTCTGGAGAAAAACTCTCCCAGGAACCTGCAATAGCCTTTGGTTGTAGATATTCCAATCCAAAATAGTGTAAACAGAAAACTTCAAATTATAAATCCAACAAGGCAAGATAAGGTAATAAACGTGGCAGGGCAAGATAAGGAGTTCCAGAAGTGAAGTAACACAGCAGTAAATCCAACCAGTTAGGAGGATGCCAGGAACTAAGATAAGTTAGCAGCCAACATGAGATAAACTCAACGTTTGTTCCCAACAAATGCCCCTTGCAACTGGTTCTCCTTTAAACTCTCTTCCCAGGTGTGGCAAATGAAGGGAATCAGGGCCCTTTCCTCCCCCGTAAGCCACCCAACCTACATTGCTCCCTTCTCCGTTCCTCCCTGCATGCCCTAGGATGAAGAGGGTGGTGGGCCTGGGTCTTCCTCTGAATTCCCTCTCCCTTGTTCTACCTCTACCCTGCTCTGCCCAACCAGACTTTGCCCTCTCCGTTTCCTCCACAGCCAACGGAGCCACACTCCCACTCCCTGAGGGCTATCCGTCTTCCTCCTCTTATTCACTCTGATGGGGGCGGGGGTGGGGCGGGCATGACGAGTCCTTTCCCATGTGGTTATGCCCCATCTTTAAAATAAATTGTAATTTTGTGGAATTTCTGTTTGTTAGCCAGAGATAAAAGAGATGGAAACGTGATCAACTCAGGGACAATTTAACCAAGAGCTTCTCTTTTCAATAATGGTGTAACTGCATTTGTTGAAAGTTTACCTGCCTATACCCCTCAGCTCTCCGGTATGGACTTAAAAAATTTAGGCAAAAGGGGAAAAGACACTAATGCTGACTTGTAAAAAAATATCTTTATAGCATTTGTGTTACACAATATAGACCTCATGCTGTAAATTCCTGAGGATCTGAAGGAAATAAGATCCATTTTATAATCTTAGAAATCAATGGTGGTTTTTTTTGCTTAAGAAATAAAATAGAGATCGAGGGAGTCGAATGTGTGAATCAAGTGTGGCAACAGTGACACCTACTGGTTAGGAACGGAATAATCACTTCACTGTAATATGCTTTTAGGAAACTTGTATTTTTCCTTTCAGATGAAGACTGTTATACCTGTAGGGCAATATTCTTATTCCTTGCTAAAGCTGAAACAAGCATATTTACCTGAAAATAAAGACTATTTTTCCCCAAGATTACTGATAAGATTATTTTAAGCAGGATTTTTTTTTTGTCTAAAGTTTATTTTGGATGTGTGTGTGTGTGTATGTGTGAGTCTTAGATGCACCAACACTTCCTTTTGATAATACAGTATCTAACTTCTGTGTTTTTCCATTCCATATTGTGAATGTCAAAAATGTACAAATAACGAATACGGATTTAAGACCTGTGGATTCAAACTCACAACATTCCCTGGAATTAATAATGCTGGGTGGCAGCTTCGTGCTGGTTCAGTTCCTTTTTCCCAAGACCAATTTGGGAACAGGGGAGTGAGAGATCCAGGCCCTGACTGCTCACTCGTGCAGCTCTACAAGGCCTGCTACTCAACATCCTTGCTAGTCAACATCTACCTCAGGTGTCCCCAAACTTGGCCACTTTAAGACTTGTGGATTCCAACTCCCTGGGAGTTGCCAAGTTTGGAGACCTCTGATCTACATGAAGCCACTGGCTGAGACCATCCTTTACTGTGGGTGGACGTATCAATATGCTGACGGTACTGAGCTCCACACCTGGTGATCAGTGTTGAGGTCACACTACCTTTTCGTGGTGCTTGGAAGTTGGGAAGGACCTAGATAGGGGACAACAAATTTCAACCGAACACTTCCTGGCAAGACTTAGTGGCTTTGAGGACATGGAACCCCTATATATGATCCAGGGCTTTCGCCATCTTTTAATTCTGGACAGGGTCACGTTACCTGGTTCAGGTCCAGTTTGTAGCTTAGAGGTTCTCCTGGACTCACATCTCCTGCTCAAAGAGCAAACGGTGGCGCGACCCGGAGGGGTTTTGCACGGATAGTTTGTGCCCCAGCGGTGACCTTTCCTGGGACAGGATTCCCTGCACTCAATTACTCAAACTTCACTCCTCTTTCATCCAGACTACTGCAGTGCAATCTACATGGGGCTACCCCATTCAGCTGGGGCAAAATACAGCAGCGAGAGCCCGTAATACTCCTCTGCTCCACAAACTTTGCTGGCTATGTCTGCTTCCGGGAGCAATTCAAGGTTCACAACTGGCTGACAAACTGTACTCAGCGAGTAGCTCTTAACGGGTCTAACTCTCCATGGAGGGAAGTAAGCAGTGGGGTGCCACAAGGTTCCATCTTAGGGCCAGGACTCTCCAATCTCTTCATAAACGACTTAGATGTGGGAAACTTACCAAATTTGCAGAGGATACTAAGCTGGCAGGAATAGCCAACACCCTAGAAGACAGGCTCAAGATCCAGGTGGATCTCGACAGACTAGAACACTGGGCCCTATCTAACAAGATGAAATTCAGTGTAGAGAAGCGTAAAATCCTCCACTTAGGCAAGAAAAACCCAAAGGACACGTACAGACTGAGTGAAACCAGGCTCAGTTGCAGTAACTGTGAAAGGGATCTTGGAGTGGACAACCGGCTAAATAGGAGCCAGCCGGGTGCAGCGGCAGCCAAAAAAGCCAATGCAATCCTAAATTGCTTTAACACAATCAAGGTCAAGGGAGGTACTAATACCACTTTGTAAAGCCTTAGTAAGGCCACACCTAGAGTCCTGCATCCAGTTTTGGTCACCACACTATGAAAAAGAGGTTGAGACTCTAGAAAAAGGGCAGAGAAGAAACTGGAGACTAAAACATATGAAGAACGGTTGCAGGAACTGGGCCTGGCTAGTCCAGTGAAGAGAAGGACCAGGGGAGACAGGAGAGCATCTTCCAATATTTGAGGGGCTGCCCCAGAGAGGAGGAGGAAGGGGGTCAAGCTATTGTCCAAGGTACCTGAAGGCCAGACAAGGAACAATAGTGGATGGAAACTGAACAAGGAGAGATTCAACCTGGAAATAAGGAGGAATTTTCGGACAGTGAGGACAATCAACCAGTGGAAGAGAAGTTGCCTTCAGAAGTTGTGGGAGCTTCATCCCTGGAGGCTTTCAAGAGGAGACTGGACTGCCATTTGTCAGATATGGTGTAGGGACTCCCACTTGGGCGGCGGGGGTGTGGGTGGGTGGACTAGATGACCTACAAGATACCTTCCAACTCTGATTATCTGTTAAGTTGTTGGTTATGACCTTCAAAGGGACTTTGGTTCTGCTGTTCTATTAGTTTACTTCTGCTATGGCTTTCATTCTTTTCATTTCTTCCGTTTTATTGCTGCAAGCTGCCTAAAGTAGCCCCATGGCGAGATAGACAGAAAATAAATTTAACCAATAAATAATAAATGTTATTAGTTTTATTGTATGTTTTTTGCTAGGAAAAATGTGAAACAAATCAACATCGACATCCTTAGCACATATTAACATCGTCTTAAAAAATAAGGAGTTATAAATTGACTTTTCTACTTGCATTAAATGCATACTATTTATTCATTTAGTTATAAAATATACAACTCGGCAAATTTACAAATTGAATGAAACATTTTTAAAAACCAAAGAGAGAAAGAAATGGCTCAACAACTGGAGACAGAGTATTTTGCAATTTCCGGATACTGATTTGTATGAAGACAACAAATGGCTAATGAACAATTTTTATTGTAAGAGTCGGTGCAATATAATATCAGAAGTATTCGTTTAAATGAAAGGTAAGTTTTCTCTACTTCTTTCATACAAAATGAAATTATTTTTCCTTGCTGACTGTCAGAAACATAGAAAGAAGCAATAAAGTTGAGCTCAAGAATTGCAGAAAATATCCTATCAAACATCGGGCAGTTTAAAGACTGCAGACTAAAATCCAAAACACCCCAAACCTGGCTATCCACAGCAGGCCTCTTCGGCTACCTAGTAGAAACAGAAAGTGGGAATACAAAGAAAAATATTTCATCTCAAACAATATTAGTCAAACTAGTGACACTGAAGCGTAGAAATACATTTCATAAATAATCTACCCCAAAATTGGAGAACAGAACAAAACGGGGGGACGCAGAGATCATTTTTTTTCCATCCCTGAAATCAATTCGTCACAGAATATTGTGAGTTCCTCATTTTCTTTTATCTGTTGAAGAAGCAGAAAGGAAGACGTTGCATGAATACGATTGAGAAAGTGACACTCACACGAGGGGAGTTCTCCTCTCTCTCTCTCTCTCTCTCTCTCTGGGTAGACATGCCCGTGTGGGGTATTTACAAGAAACAAAGGCGGAGTTGCACCTGCCAATTCTACAAGGAGCCGTACGTACGCTTGAGTTAAACTTGGATTTTTTGACAGCCCACACCTTCCAAAAGGTCCAAAAGTTGGAGGGTGGGTTTTATTCCCTTACGCCTCACAGATGAATCCGACTGACTTGCGGGCTTATCCGTGAAGAGTTAGCGAGAGTTGCCATGTCCTGTGACAGGCGTGCCATAAATCCGCCATTACTTGTTTCCTTCTTTAATTTAAAAAAGAGAGAGAGAGAGAGAGGGAGGAGGGGGCCGGGGGCTCTTGCTGGCTGGACTGACCTTTTGCTCCAGGCTGCTCTCCAATGACTGGACCCTCATCTGCTCTTTGCGCAAGCTGGCCTCGAGGGCAGCCACCTCCAACTTGGCTTTGTTTCTCACCTGCGCGATCTCCTCGTTCGCCCTGTGGGGGAAGAAAGAGGGACACGGCCGCCCAGATTTAGCTCACATCCCAGGGTTTTCGGTTCCCCCCCCCCACGCGGAGTCGGACCCCGACTCACTGATCCAGCTTTTCCTCCGCGTGGGCCTTCAGGGTCTGGTACCGCTGCTCTTCCTTCTTGATTCTTTCGAGGTAATCCTCCACGCATTTCTTCAGCGTCTCTTCGTTCTAGGGGACAAGATCAAGGCCTGGGGATCTCAACGGCCGGGACGAGGAGTCCTCCCGCCTTCCCCGTTGTCTTCTTGAACACAAAGCCACTGCTTGGCCATCACGGAAAACAATCCTCTTGCTTGGAATGGGAAACAGTCCAGGGGTCGCCAACCTTCTGGACCTCATGGGCCCCCAAATGCATCATTTTAAATCCCACGGACCAGAGACCCTGGGAAAATCCCCCCAAAAGCCTGCAGAAAATTCCCCACCCCATTTTCCTACCGATCGATCATTCTTTATTTGGGATCGCAGGATCCCGTCTCCAGCTCCGTTCTCAGTGGGAGAGAGAGAGAGAGGGAGAGACTTTTGGCTCCGTGCAAGGAAAGCAGCAGAAGCCGCAGAAGTCTTTCTTTCTCTCCCCCAAACTCTGCCAGAAATGAGTCTTTGCTGGCGCAGCCTCTTGGTGCAGGAGGCCTTGCAGGGTCCCAAAGACTCATTTCTGGTGGAGTTTGGGGGAGAGAAAGAAAGATTTTTGCTGCTTTCTTTGCGGACAGCCAAAAGCAGAAGAAGGAAGAAGCGGAAAGAAGCAGCCCGGGGGCCAGCCGAGGAACGTGGAGCAAGTTCCCTCCCTCCACCCTTTCCTGCCCCCCCTCACTACCTCATGTTGTTCACAATGCAAGCAACGCAAGCCTTGTGTTCCCGCGCAGCCTGGATTAATTGCTTTGGGGCGGGGTGGGAACTGCGGACCACCAAAATTTTCTCATGGACCACCAGTGGTCCCCCGCCCACTGGTTGGGGACCACTGGAATAGTGTACATTTGTTCTTTTGGACAAAAATGTACAAAAGACCAGTGTTGAGGTCTTCAATTCTGGCTCTGCTAACAAGCACTTACATTTCAAAATATAAAATGCCAGTTGTAGCTCCTTTCACCAGCATTGTCACCATGGCTAAACTGTTGGTGATTAGATTCTTAAACATTCTTTTATGGATATTTAAAGTAGCACTTTGCCTGTTTTTGAGGCCAAACACTTTCTTTAGGCAAAATGGTTTTCTCCAGGAGAGCAAACCCAGATATATCTGATCAGATACAGAAAGTGGAACTTAATATAAATGTTGGCTTAGTGACGTTTTCTTCCAACCAATTAATGTAACCAACCAAGAGACAATACTGATTCCCTACGTACAGAAAAAGCAAACACCTTCTTTAAAAAAAAAAAAAAAAAAAGCAGAAATAGCACATTCCCATCAAAAATAAAAGAGCTATTAACAGCATCAAAAAAGGAACATAACAAAGTGTTTTGGGACCTATTTACACTGCTTCAAAAATACAATTATCCCCAAATGTTTGAAGACCGATATTTGGCACAGCTGTAACTATTTATCTTGTTGTATTAGTGATGTAGGCAGCTCTCTTGCCGATAGAAACGCTTCCTCATTCACGAAAAGGACACCTGAAGCTTCAATCCTTTAGAGCAGGGGTGGCCAACCTTGGTCACTTTAAGACTTGTGGACTTCAACTCCCAGAATTCCTCAGCCAGCTGGCTGAGGAATTCTGGGAGTTGAAGTCCACAAGTCTTAAAGTGGCCAAGGTTGGCCACCCCTGCTCTAGAGCCAGAATGCTGCTCATGACAAATGGAAAGTTTTTCCGCTCAGGGCGGAGCGTCCGCTGACCTTCTGAAATCCTTCGATGGCCTTCTTTTGTTTTGTAAACCGGTTGAAGAATTCGGAGAAGGACTTCTCCAGGGCGTTCAGGTCAGAGACCGCCTGCTGCCTCCCCTCCAAGGCCTTCTGCAGCTCTTGTTGTGCGAGCTCCTTCTGGCTCTGACAATCCGCTGCACAAAAGAAGCCAGGTTCACTTGGCACAAGGGCGACGCTCCAGGACAGAGAACCCCGACCGCTGCCTGTTGGGGAACCGGGCCACTCAAGCAGCGGGCGAGCCGGCGAAGCTTTCTTGCGCCTGTGTGGGATCTGGGTCCCGCGTGAATCCATCCCCGCCACCCTCTGGCCCATGGGGGGAAAAAAACAGGTCTTCCACAAAGCTGGTCCTTGGTGCCAGGAAGGTTGGGGGCCGCTGTTCTAGGAGATATATAGGATGGGAGATCCCCCAAACTAAGGCCCTGCCTAGTCAACGATTGAACGTTGTTGAATTCAAGTATTAAAATCTAAATGTTGATTCCCCGTCATGCTTTGTTTTCCCCCAAGAGGCAGCTGGACTTTCTGGTTTTTTCCTTTTGAAGAAGTTTCGCTTCTCCTCCAAGAAGCTTCTTCAGCTCTGAAGGGATCGTGTGGAAGGGAAGGATTTATATATCCTTGCAGACGGCTGGTCACTCGCATCCTTTTGGAGAGCGGACACAGATAAACCTCCAAGTGGCCTCAGCGACTCTCCAAGAAGGATGCAAGTGACCAGCTGTCCGCAAGGAGTAGAAACCCTTCCAATCCTACCACCCTGTTCATGAAGCTGAAGAAGCTTCTTGGATGAGAAGCAAAACGTCTTCAAAGAAAAACCAGAAGGTCCAGTCGCCTCTTGGGGGAAAAAAGCCCCTTAAAATCTAGAGATTTGGGGCAGGGGGAATCTATCTCAGGGTCTCCCAACCTGACACCCTCCCAGGGTCACTGAGTTACACGTTTCCAGCGTTCCTTAGCCCTGCAGCGTCGCAACACCTCAACCTAGCGCTCCGGTCTGTTCTCCGGCCGACTGCAGATGAGGCTGTTTCACGCCTTCAAGGCCCAGGATGCCCCAAATGCCCAAAGCCCCGGGGGAGACTGGGGGGGGGGGCGTTGCTCCTTCCTCAGAAAATAGGCATTTAATAACATGTCATTTGAACCTACCCATCACCTGTAGGGTCATGTTCTCAAACTCGGCCACAATTTTCCTGAAAAAAAATAAAAGGAGAAAATTATTTTAACGTGCCATCAGGATGTTTAATCAAATGTCGCCCCTGCTGAATAGGCCCCGTTTCCTGTCAGGCCTCGTCACTCTCTTGACGAAGGGGTTTTCCTTCCGCTCCCAGGCCCTTCTAGTGAAACTAGGCCAAGGAAACCCAGAGAAAACAGGAGACTGTCAGTCAACTCATAAAACATTCCTAAGGAAATCTGGAGGGGCAACGCAGCAAACATTCCAACTCAACTCTCGAAAAGATGGTAACTAAACTTACCGGACCTTTTGCCCGCAAATATATTTAATTGGAGAACACGAATGATGCCCCCCCAGCCCAGGAAGATGCCCAATTGGAGAATCTCATTTATGACACACCCAGGGGGGAAGCATTACAGGGTCCCAGGGGACTGGAAATGACGCAGGCCAGAGTTGGCTTCGTACAGGGCGGGGCCAGCATCTCGCCTCTAATAAATCCTTTGAAGTTTTTTGAAGTTTGGCTCGAGAATCAGGATTGAATTAGGGCGACGGCTGGAATCCTGACAAAAACAGGATTATTTGCCCTCTCGAAACAGAAGATGTGCAAGACAGACAATTTGCAAAATGAAAGGAGGAGGGGCATCTACAGTCTCATCGGTTCGAGATGTTATCCACTGCATACTTGTGAGAGGACGGGGAGAAGGAATAAACCCAGGGGTTAAAGGCACCTGGCTACAAACCAGGGGATGGTGACTTCTAGTCCTGCCTTGGCCATCAGAGCCAGCTGGGTGACTTTGGGCCAATCACCAGGAGCCTGGGAGCTCTAGTGCCCTCTCTCTCAGCCCAGCCCACCTCGCAGGGATGTTGTGGTGAGGAAAAGAGGAGGAGGAAGGACGGGGGGGGGTGTTAGGTATGTTTACCACCTTTATTTATAAAAATAAGAAAGGAGGGATAGAAGTACACCCACCCTCTGGAAAAACAAAATGCAACGCAAAAGGCATGCGATCTAACGCAGGCCTTCCCCTCGCCATCTTTAGCCAATATTGGAATCTTTTGCTGGCATTTGTGGAAAGAAATAATTGCACCCCAGAACCAGACCGGAGCTCTTCCCGACACGAGGACGGAGCGAAGGCGCCTTTCGCGGCGGCACGGTGGGGTTTTGTGCCCCCGCTCGAGCTTCCTCCCCTCGTGTACAGGGAGCCCTCGACTCACGCAAAACTTCGTTTAGGGACCGCTCCAAGTTACAACGGCAGAGAGAAAAGGTGGCTTGTGACCATTTTTCACACTTGACGGCCGCTGCAGCCTCCTCACGGTCACACGATCCAAATTCCGACGCGCGGCAGCTGGTTCCCATTTATGACGGTCCCAGGGTCCCGTGCTCCCCTTGCAGGACCTTCGGGCAAGACACGTCAACGGGGGGGGGAAACGCCACGGAATCATGGAATGACAAGAGTCGGGAGGGACCTCAGGGGTCATCTAGTCCCACCCCCTGCTCTGCCTAGGATCGAACTCACAACCGCGTTACTGGCAACCGCAGGGATTCGCTTGGCAAGGGAGGCCATAAAACGGGGGCAACACCCGCTCGATAAATCGCTCGCTCAAGGACAGAAATTTTGGGCTGAGTTGTGGTCGCAAGCCGAGGACAGCCTGTAGGTCGAACACTCCGCCAAGGGGCAGCTCTGCTGCGTTTCTCTCTCCTGTCACCAGACAAAAGCCCAGCACCCCCTCCCCCCCCCCGAAGCAAATCCAACGTTACCCACGGACACCTACTGCATCTCTTTCTTGTCAGCCTGCATTTTCTCGTACTTCTTCTTCCACTCCAAAGCCTCCGCTTCTTTTTCCTCGAGCTGAAAGAGCAAGAATTCCCCCAAGCCCTTAGCAAGAAGAGTTGAGGGACGAGGGGGGGCCTTTTGGATTCTGGGGAGGGAATGGAGGAAACCTAGCCAAGCCAGCTTTCTCATCTGGCCTCCCTAACGCTGGACCAGCAGAAGCCGAGCCCTAGGACTGCGGCCTTCCTCTGGTCAGGGAAATTAGATAAAACTGCTAGGATATTGGATATATCATTCACGTGTATGTATGTATATGTATGGTACATATGTGTGTGTATGTATGTATATATATATATATATGTTTTCTGAGGTTCTCGCGGGTATTTGTATGTGGATCTTTGGTTATTCGGGTTTTCTCCCGCGTAAGATTGGCAGTATCTAGGCAATGTTTCGATGAAGTCTCATTCGTCATCTTCAGGCTTGTGTCTTCGGCTCTGTGCTTCTCAGAGTGAAGCACAGAGCCGAAGAAGCACAGAGCTGAAGACACAAGCCTGAAGATGACGAATGAGACTTCATCGAAACGTTGCCTAGATACTGCCAATCTTACGCGGGAGAAAACCTGAATAACCAAAGATCCATATATGTGTGTGTGTGTGTGTGTATATATATATATATATGTGTGTGTGTGTGTGTGTGTGTGTGTGTGTGTGTGTGTGTTTTCTTAGGTTTTCACGGGTACTTACATGTATGGTATTCAGCTTTGTTCAGGTATTTTACCACGTCATTGTAGTTGTGCTTTTAAAGTTGTAGCAACGTTTCGGCAGAATCTCATCTGCCATCATCAGGCTTTTGTATAACGTATGTCTGGCACAGCGTAGGCTAGCCCCAAATGTAAAACAGAAACGGCTGTGAAAGCCTGACTCACAGAACACTATACAGAAGCCTGATGATGGCGGATGACTATATATATATATATATATTTAGTCCTTTTAGAGTTGCCAACAGAAAGGGAAGGGGAGAAAGGGGTTTGTTTGGAAACCAAAAGTGCATTCCCTACATGTTTTCAAGGCAGTAACTGACTCTGTGTGGTTTGCCAATTGCACAGGGGCAGAGAGGAAAGCACTCCAGAGGGTTAACGGTCAGGATCCTGGGTTACCCTCTCCCCTCTTTGGAAGAGCTTTAGAGCTCCCGCTGCCTTAAGATGGGCACGGAAGGAGGCTCAAAACCACGAGTGAAGTTCTCACCTTGGCTGTAAGGTCTTGGACAGCAGCATCCCTCTCCAGCTTCACCTGCTGCAAAGCTTCCTCCAGGTCCTTCTCACGGGATTTCAGCCCACATGCAGCAGCATCCAGAGGCCAAGCGCAGGAGAACAGCGGCTCCTCGCGACCAGCTGGGACGCCTGCAGGTGCCATTGCCTGTGGCTGGAAACAGAGCGCACGCCTCATGCATGGAAACATCTAGACCAGGACTCGAGAAAAGCTTATTTACTCAGTGGCCTACTGGTGGTCCTTCATGTACAGCCGTTCATTTTATGACCGAAGTTACAATGGCAACATATGAAGTGACTTAGGATTGTTCTCCACACTTATGACCGTCGCACCATCCCCAGGGTCACGTGATGAGAATTCAGAGGCTTGGCAACTGACACGTACTTATGATTGTTGCGGCATCCCCTGGGGGGTCCCATGAGCCCTTTCTGACGAGCGAAGTCTGTGGGGAAGGCAGATTCCCTTAATAACCAAGTTACTAACTTAACGGCTGCAGTGGGATGCACTTAACAGCGGTGGCAAGAAAGGTCGTAAAATGGGGTGAAACTCACTTAACAAATGCCTTGCTTAGCAACAGAAATTTTGGAGTCGTAAGTCAAGGACCACCAACAGCAACCCTAATTCCTTACATCTATATATGTGTTGTGGTTCGCTGGCAGCCGGTGCAGACGGCGGCGGAATCGGACAGTGGGGAAGAGCGGGCACCAGTCCAGGAGTCTGGGGAGGACTCGGACGAGGGTCCTGCATCCAATGCAGGAATGGGGCCAGGACCATCGGTGTGTGTGTGTGTGTGTGTGTGGCCTCCGGAGTCTGGCAACAGCGAGGCAAAGGACCCAGGGGAGCCTGTTCCCAGTGCACGCATGCGCAGAGCTGCCAGAAGGCGAGAGCAGCCGAGACAAAAGGGGCGACTCGGGAATAAGGCTAGGAGGTGATGGCCCCTCCCATAAGGCATAAAAGTCAGGCCAAGATGATGAAACCTTTGCAGGAAGCAAAGTAGTTCAATCGGTTCCAAGTGCTCCTTGAAGCTCCGTGTACTTTGGCTGGTTTTTTCTTGTACTTCAGATAGTTTCTTTCCTAGTTCATTGGAGACTTCTGTTTTTGGCAGCACTTCACAGAACTGAAAGGTGGGTGCTTATCTTGGGCAATTGTTTGAGGTTAATTCTAGCTGGGAATGGAAGCAATTCCCAGCCTTGCGATAAAATACAGTAGGTTTTGCTATTAAAACCAGTTTGTGATTAATTACAGTTTACGAAGCCTGGGTCAGAACAATATGTGGCATCAGTGGTTTATTGGACCAATAGCCTTGAGAAGATTCTGGTGTCTTTTGAGGCATGAAATGGGAAGCACGCAGGCCCAAACTTCCCCTGTCAGCGATACCTTGCTGTTTTAAATCTGGCAATGCCCCAAAGGTGCTTTTTTCAAGAGGCAGCTGGACTTTCTAGTATTATTTTTTGAAGATGTTTTGCTTCTCATCCAAGAAGTGAAACGTTTTAAAAAGGAACACCAGAAAGTCCAGTTGCCTCTTGAAAAAATCCCCTTTGGGACAACCAATGACCTGATAGATGATGGAGACTCTCCCTAGACAAGCCTGGCAATGGGTTGGCTTCCACTGTACAAACATTAAACGGAACAAACCACCAAAAATATTTACCAGATCTGGGAAAATGGGAAAGTCAAGGTCCACCAGTTTTCCTTCCTGTTCCGGCGCTTTGACTTCAGTGGAGGCAGGTTTTGTAGGAGTTCTGCTTAGAAAGAAACAATGGCAGAAATGCTCTAGATCAGGTGTATTTTTTTCTTACCTGTTACAATAATAGCACCTGCCTGACTTCAACCTGGCTCAGAATTTCAATAAATTTCAAAGCAATTTCGGAATTTCAAAACAAACCAAGCCGGGAGAAGCTAAGGGTCCCCCAGTTCCTTTAAGCTGCTGCTGAGACTGGTTTAAAGCCACAACTTCTCACAACTGCAACTTCCGTCAACTTCTCTCCTTAAGAGCCGCGGTGGCGCAGTGGTTAGAGTGCAGTACTGCAGGCTCCTTCTGGTGACTGCCGGCTACCTGCAATTTGGCAGTTCGAATCCCTCCAGGTTGACTCAGCCTTCCGTCCTTCCCAGGTGGGTAAAATGAGGACCCAGATGGTTGGGGGAAACAGGCTGACTCTGTAAACTGCTTAGAGAGGGCTGGAAAGAACTATGAAGCGATATATAAGTGTAAGGGCTATTGTTATTCCTTCCTTAAGGTCGACTCAGCCTTCCATCCTTCCCAGGTGGGTAAAATGAGGACCCAGATGGTTGGGGGCAAGAGGCTGACTCCATAAACTGCTTAGAGAGGGCTGCAAAGCACTGTGAAGCGGTATAGAAGTCTAAGGGCTCTTGCTATTGCTAAACCTTCAGTTCTATGGGCTGAAAAGTGGAAGCACGGGTGTGCACGAGGCAGAGAAAATGATGGTATCCTGACCTTAAACCGTAATGTAGCCTGGAGTATCTTTTATGATGGTCATACATTGGGCACCCACATGATTGATCCAATTTTATGGTCTTTTTGACAGCGGTCATTAAATGAGTCAACGTACACCAATGGGTGTATTCCTTGGGGGGGGGGGATGTGCTGAGTTGTTCCTAATTTTTCCCTATTCTCTCCCTAGCACGCCTTCCTCCAGCTGGCAGTGCTATAATGCTCAGAGGAGGAAGCCAGCCAAGCCAGAGGGGTTTTAGCCCTTCCGCTTACCCTCCTCGTTGGGGTCGCCGAGCCTGGCCCCCAACTTCCTAGGATGGCAGCTGAGGAGCCCTTACAGGGGGCTCAGTAGACCAACCCTCGGGCTGAAGGTCAGAGGGCGGCAGCTGAAGCCCCCCATTTAATTCCTGTGTCAACTAAAAGATACTCCTTTGGTCTTTTTAGTCGCCAGCAGAAAGGGAGGGGAGGAAAGCAGTACATTCCTTAAATGCTTCAGATAATCGCTTGGGCAACCGGAGCTTCTGGCGCGCAAGATTATTACCGGACAGCATGATTGATGACTCTTGGCTATGGATGTGTCTCACTGGAGAATATACATCCAGGGGGTGGGGGAAGACCAGGGTCAAGAGGGAAATGAAGGATGGGTCAGAGGCGGCTGCAACCGGGAATCGCTGACATGGCCATTCCGAATAAATCCCTCTTTTTCACTCTGAGAGACGTGGCTAGAGACTTGTGATTTGAATGGGAGTGGACTCTCGGAGTCCTGACATCCTGGAGAAGGTTGTTCCAAGTATTGTTTTTGGACGCCGTGTTCTCTAGATGCCCAGGGAATCCTCAGCTTACAACAGTTCATTTAATGGCCATTCAAAGTTAGAACGGCACTGAAAAAAGGCGACTTACGACCATTGCAGCATCTGCGGGGGTCGCGTGATCAAAATCCAGACGCTTGGCAACTGACTCATATTTATGACGGTCGCAGTGTCTAGGGATCACGCAACTCCCTTTTGCCGCCTTCCGAGAAGCAAAGTCAGTAGGGAAGCCGGCATCCACTTAGAGAAACTGTGTGGCTAACTTAATAACTGCAGTGGATTCACTAAAGAACGGGACCAAGAACGGTCGTACAACGGGACAAAGCTCCCTTAATATTGCACTCCACAACATGAACTTGGGGCTCAACTGTGGGTCATAACTTAAGGACCAACTATGCCTTACAGGAGTCCGTGCTTCCAGATTTTAAATCAGAGAAAGGCAACGTTGAAATGGAAACACTGCAACTAAACGAGGCCTGTAAACGTCTCACTTAAATAGGAGAAAGGCAACCCCCTACCCGTTTTGTAGCAAGGGAGCCACCGGAAGAGCCCCCGGGTCAGGATCAGGGCCTGGCTTCCTGGGGCTGCCTCTGAGCAGCGGGTCAAACTTCAGGTAGAGGGACTGCTTTCTCAGGACAGATTCCTTCAGCTGGAAGAAACACACACGGGTGAAGTCCAGACAGGCGGCCACTTTGCACCTTTCGTTTTATTTCACTGGGGTGCGGTTGTGCCTAGTCCTCGAACGAGTCCTCTTACTCACCGAGGCCATTCCAAATTGCTCCAGGTAGTCTAATTGGGCTCCGAGAACTAGGAGGGGAAACAGAGGAGACCACAGAATAAATTGCTGCTTTTGGAGACGAATAAAGGCAAACCTTTCCTGCACTGGCCGGCCTTCCTCCCTCCCTCCCATTGGTCCCGTCGTCAACTTCGCTCTTTGCTACTACCAAAATAGAAACCGCTTGCCAACCAAAGCTTCCAATCAAGAGACGATTCCGAAATCAGTACTAACAAATGTGGATTAAGAGCTTGTCCCTGGGCCTGGATGGGACCAGGGGCTTTCTCCCCTCGCCTTCATGGAAACTTTCAGCCTGGTGAAAGAAGGAGCCCTGGGGTTCTCCTGGCAGCTGGTTCCCCTTCTCGAATTTGGAAAGAAGCTTTTGGGTTATTAGCCTGGTTGCTACCGTCTGCAAAGCTTTCTGCGTAAACAATGTCCCAAACTTTAGAAACACAACCAGCAAAAGCAAACAAACAGGGTGACTATTTACTTAGCTTTTGCTGGCGGGAACCTTCCAAGGTTGACGTAAGAGACTCCCACCTACCTTCCGTGGGTGATCTGAATTCTTCACTTTCGGCGAAGAGCTGGCTACTCTCAGGCTCCGGTTCGGTCCTTCTGCCAAGGGCCCTGGGCACCAGGTCGCCTGCAGGCAGCTGCCCATTCAGAGCCACGTTTCCTTGGTCCGAGGCCTCAGGTGAGATGCTCTTTGGCTTCCCCTAAGCAAACAATATTTGGGGAAGGTTGGGGGGGGAAGGAACATGTTCAGCAGGCAGAGCAGCTACTCCCAATCGCACCCAAGGCCAAACTTCTCCCTTCTCTTCGTTCTGCTGAGCGTTGCTGTAACAGCAGAATGGCGGGCGATATTCCCACGGCAGGCAGATTTTTCCCACCAGGAGTCTTGCCAATCCCACAGGCCAGCCCCCCCCTCCCCCCCCCCCCGCTTCTTGTGAGACCAGCGGGAGAAGCAGGAGCTCAAACACCACTTTCCTGTGGAGAAGGTGTGTCAAAGAACCCAACGCACAGCCTCGGAATAAACTGAATCGACAGTTTTACTGGGAACCCAGGGAGGACCAGGCATCGCAGAACTCTATTGCAGGCGTCCCCAAAGTTGGCCACTTTTAAGACTTGTGGACTTCGACTCCCAGAATTCTCCAGCCAACTTTAAGACTTGTGGACTTCAACTCCCAGAATTCTCCAGCCAACTTTTAAGACTTGTGGACTTCGACTCCCAGAATTCTCCAACCAACTTTTAAGACTTGTGGACTTCAACT
>NW_020769446.1:394833-422974 GCF_900518735.1 Pseudonaja textilis | reverse complement strand
CTTCAACTCCCAGAATTCTCCAGCCAACTTTAAGACTTGTGGACTTCGACTCCCAGAATTCTCCAGCCAACTTTTAAGACTTGTGGACTTCGACTCCCAGAATTCTCCAGCCAGCTCTGCTGGGAGCTGAAGTCCACAAGGCTTCAAGTGGCCAAGTTTGGGGACCCCTGCCCTAGAGAGGGGTGTTCTCTGCCAAGCCCTCAGAAGCACAGCCGTTTCCCCTCCCTCTGCAAGGCCTCCGTGGCCTAAACACAACTATGGATTTTGGGGCGATACCTTGGTTTCTTCTGAAGGCTCAAGTCCGGTATCGTTTTCAGCCGCGGTCTCGCTGTTCGCCCAAATCCAATCTTTAAATTCTTTCCTACGCGACACAAAAGGTTGATATGAGAACATCTGACAGGAACCATGTTTGAGATTTCATTGTATTCGGTTTCTGTAGCTGCTTAACCCAACCAAGTGACTTCGGCGTGGCTCCCAAATCGGTTGTGCTAATTAAGTCACCTGCAATTCAACATATTTCTTGCTCTCCTTTCTCTACATCATGCCACTAGGTAAGGTTTGGGGGGGGATTTGCTTTTTTTTTTCAAATATCTGGCGGTGTAAATGATTAGCAGGCCCCCAAATGTTCCAAGGCTCAGAACCATGGTTTCAAGTACTCTGAGCCCAGAAGAAACCATAAGGTTTCTTCTTTTCATTTCATTCAAATAACTCCTCTGACCATTCCCCCCCCCCCCCCAAAAAAATTAGATAGCAGGCAACACAATGAAGGTACTATCAATTGATCTACTTTTGTGATGTTGAAAATCTACACGCGAGAGCAGAGGTTTAATTGTTTCCCATGGTAAAACACACAAAACATATTCTCATTTGTATTTGATCAGAGTCCAAACTAATCAAAAGGTTCCCATAGGTTAAAACTTTCCATGGATAGAGGTTTGTTTTCCAGCTCAAGAGAAAACATTGTTTTGCAATCCTGATAAAACCTGTTTATGGGCAAAATCTATGCATGATGAAGTTAAACAAAACTCTGGACTGGCTAAACTAACTGGATATTGAGCAAAAAATTTAAAAATCAGATAATACAAGCCAGAACAATAGACTAGAAATTAGGAGTCCCCAAACTTGTCAACTTTTAAGCCTTGTGGACTTCAACTCTCAGAATTCTTCTGGGAGTTGAAGTCTACAAGTCTTAAAGCTGACAAGTTTGGAGACCCCTGGACTAGATGCACACCCCTTCATTTGCACCCAAAGGTCAATTTCTGGCCTTTGCTTCACCAATACACGCTATACTTCAAGGCTAAGGTTCCTCCCCGAACGCTTACAGGCTGCTGGGCATGAATTCCATCGTCTCGAAGGTATCTGGTGCTTTCAGCTCCTGTGTTTGCGGGGTGCCTGCTTCGTCTTTTGGGCCATCCGATTTCTCTAAATCAGGCGCAGGACATTCTTGCATGGCTGGGATGTTGGGCGCACACCCAACAGTCTCCAGGTCAGAATCAAAGCTCATGCAGTCAGGGAGTTGGGGAGGCCAGCCCTCTTTTGTTTCAGGGCTGGCCTCCTTTCCAAAGTCCTTTATTTCGCCAGTGTTTAAATTTTCGAAGCTCCCCAATTTCCGAACAGGCTGCAAGGGAGGATTTTGGAAGTACAACATTGCTAAGGGCTCCGGCTTGCAAGTTCTGCTGGAAACGAGGTTTAGGTCCCGGTCGCCCCCGAGGATTTGCTCTGAGGCGTCGTCACCTTCATGCAGCAAGGAGTCCAGCGAGGAGAAGAGAATCCCGCCTGTGCAGCCCTCTTCTTCAGACGGAGGATTTTCAGAAACGCCTTGAGGCAAGGAAAGCGAACCACAAGGAAGGGAAAACCCATCTTGATCTTCACCCCCAGGGAAATCTTCCAAAAGGGAGATTTTCTGTCCGTTAGGGAAATTCTGGAGGTTGCCTGAGCTCTGAAATGGCTCCACATTGTGGAGAGCGGAGAGGAAGCTCAGATCAGGAATCAGGACGGAATCTCCTCCTGTTGGCACCTTCTCTTTTCCCGGAGGAACCTCGGTGGTCATCGCTGGTTGACTCCTGCTGAAAAGATACACAGCGTTCATTTTACTTAAGCTTTATTTAGAGGGTGCAGAAATGGAATGAGAGGAGGCTTCTGTCTGGCACCCAGGAAGAGCCAGGAGAAGAGGCTATAATTCACGGGGCCCATTCTTTCTGGACCAGGACATACCAGGTTACCCACTTCTGAGAGTCTGTTGTGAAGCGGAATATTTGTGGTTCTTTGGATGCTTTGATTTTACTCCTAGAGCTGATCTGATCTGAACTCAATGGAAATAATTTGGAAATAAATATTGAATGAAACACCTGCAAAGAAACCACCAACCTCACAGAACAGGGCCCTCCAACCGTGGCCACTTTTAAGATCTGCGGACTTCAGCTCCCAGCATGCTGGCTGGGGAATTCTGAAGCTGAGGTCCACAAATCTTAAAATGGCCAAGATAGGAGACCCCAGAGCACAGTGACCTTACAGATATACACCTAATATATAGGTAGTGCATTGAATAATTACGCTCCCGTTTCTGTATCTGATGCATTGATGCAGTTTTCAAGACAAGATCACCCCTCCCGAAAAGCAGTTTTTAAATTTCTATATTAAAAATGTGAACACAGGATTGGTGGAATGTCAAGATTAAGAACTGTTTCTCTGGAAGACTAAAAAGTACAATTTTTTTTCTTCGGGTCTTTATATTAGGTGTGATTCTGGCGGCTACATGGAGAAACCTATGAAAACGGCCGATGCAAGTCAAACAGGTGGCTTTATACCCAAGACAGGCGCGGTAACTCCAATTTGCCCACTATTAGTCCAGGCCTAAACTCATTTCTATAGAAAGAGTATTCGGTCTAGTAGAGGAAAAAGGAACAGCTCAAAAGAGAATATAAGCCATCCTTGCATAACCTGTTCCTAGAGTCAACTTGTGAAAGATCTTAAAAGAATCCTGACACAGGTGGCAAAACAAAAAGGTCTTCACGCCAACACAACACCAGGTTGTTGAGGGTCTTCAGGCAGTCCCTTAGAGGGTAGGCAAGAAACACCAACATGTTTGACCGCAGAGGTTGCAAGCTAAGGCAACTATCCTTCCTTTCCAGACCGAAGGGCCATGAACAGCCACCGTACTTAAATATGCTTTTAAACAACTAAGCCCTTTTAGCACAAGTCCCTATATCTCTGCCTAGGTTTCCGAGGGATAAAAGTGCCAATTTCCACAGGGAAGGAATACTTCCTTGCTCCCAAGGGTAAAGGCTGCCAGGGGATGGCATGCTTTTTGAAAAACAGGCGCTCTTGCCACTTTTGGGGTCTAAAAATATGTCCGAACGCATATTAGGGAAGTGATTACTCACACGGCAGCGCATGTAGGCAAGAGAAGATTGTCCGTAATCTCCGCTACAGGAGAAATTTCAACCTTTTTCTTCCTGTCCGGACTCAAGATCCTGCGAGTTTGAGGATCCCGCTGTGGTGTTTGGAAAGTTACCTGCAAAGTGGGTGGAAAAAAACCCTGTTCAAAACAGCATGGAAAAAACTTGTAACTGCAATTTTTTTTTTACATATTTAAAAGGATATTTTATATTCAGCTATTCTATAGCTAACAGAGATACTCAAAAATAGTTTAAAGTTCCAGCAATAAAAAAAAAAATCCAGAAAACTTAAAAAAAAAATATCAGAGTTAAAGTAAAAACTAAGCAACAAATATTTATTTGTATCCCTATGTCTTCTACAGAGCGCTGGACTAACACACCAGTTAGTCTAACGGCTAAGGCACTAGGCTAGAAAGCTGGAGTCCGTGAGTTCAAACCCCACTTTAGGCACGAAAGCCAGCTGAGCGATTTTGGGCCACTTATTCTCTCTCTCTCAGCCTAACCCACCTCACAGGGTTGTTGTGGAGAAAATAAGAGAGAGATGTGCTGGGTATGTCCACTGCATTGGGTTATTTGTAAAAACATTAAGAGTGGGGTAAAACTACGAGATACTATCCAAGCCCACTTGGGCCTAAACGCATCTCTTTTGCAACCCCCCAGCTAATAGCTTCTTCCAAAGTGCCACTCAGCCGAATCTTCTAGGATGCGGCGCTCTGTCTCCCAGCTACAAAACTGAAGACGCCCTTTTTTTCCCTACAGCTTCTGGCATAAATTGGCCCTGCTAGACATCAACACGTACCTTCATAGGCTTCACTATTCCTTTGGGTGGCACATTTTCTTTCTGCGATAGCCGAAGGATAGAAGTCTTGCCCGTGGTCTCTGCAGACGTCAAAAGCACCGCACAGTTTCCGGCCGCTATGTCCTCACCGGCATTTTCTCCATTTAAAGCCTGTAGGCTCATCCTAAAAGGCAAAACACGCGTTGGGAGAAATATCCTTCTGGATTCAGTTCCAAGTGGGGAAAGGAAGACACTTGGGTTTATGGAGGCTGTTTAGAAAGGTGGTTTAATGGTGGGCAGGACCACCTGGCTTGGAGCTCCAAAGAAGGAAGGGCTGAGATGCGGAGAGCGATGCTGGGTTTTATGCCCTCGGTTGGGATTTGAGCTTGTATTCTGATTGGGGCCATGCAGGGGTAACTTTGCAGGCTGCCTTTTGAGTCCCAGGCTGGGTTGAGTCTTGCCGGATGATGATGATGATACAATGAAATGGCTTTGGGCAATTCCTATTATGGCTCTACCTGGAGTAGATCTTTGTTATGTAGAATAGACTGGCACAGGCCTTACTGGCCCATTAACAAAGGGGTTGGGTGTGTGTGTGTGCTGAGTTTCTGCCCCTCTGAGTTTCTACTTCTCTTTTAGGGGAAATATTCTGTCTTTTTAGTATATCCTAAAATATTTCATTTCTCTAGGAGAGGGGCGGGTTCTAACGTCCGACACATGTAAAGCAGATTATCTGCGAATTTTGCTTCAAGATAGCAGATGGATTCCAGACCCCCCAAATTCGTAATTCAGCCTGTCCAGGATAGTAGCATCGGAAGGCAAAAACCTCTGGAGAGAGCTTCCTCATGTCTTTACATGAATTCACCCGCTGGCAGCAGCTTTGAAACCAGACTCAAGAGCAGGCATGAAAAGCCTGCATTGCCCCCTTCAGATTTGCAAAAACGGCAGCATTAATAAGCTTTCCCCATCAGGAGTCAGGACAGAGCATTTTTCTCTAAAACTTCTTTAAAACAAAGAACTGAAGACAGCAAATTCTAGTTTGAGCCGAACTCTTTTCTAAGGGCATTTTTCTGGAGAAGAATACATTCCGTGGTCAGGAAGAAGAAAATTATTGGCAACAATACTCCCCTTTTACGACTCTGTAAGTCCCTGAACTCAAGGTAACAATAATTGTCATAATTATACATTTAGCCCTGATGATGTTACCTAGTTTGGATAATGAAAACACCTGCAAGAAAACAACCAAGCTCAGAGAGCAGGAAGGACCTCTATATCACAAACTTATAAATATATAAATTATGAGTATTTTGATATTTATAAATACTTTGCAATATTTTTGTCGGGCAGGAGGTGGCCATTTTTTTAAAGAGCTGCAAACATTCATTGTTGCTGTACAGGCGGCCCTCAACCTACAACCACAACTGAGCCCCAAATGTATGTTGCTGAGTGAAACTTTTTAGTTTATTTTATTGTCATTGCACTTCAATGCACATCATGACCATGAAAATAAACACAAACACACATCCTTCACCCTTCACCCATTGAATTGGAAACCCCGGACACCACACCAACACGGCACCATATAGCAGAATTCCAAATTCAAAATTTGTGAAATGTGTTTTGCCCCATTTTTATGACTTTCCTGCCACCGTTAAGCGAATCCCTGCAGTCATTAAATTAGTAACATGGTTAAGAGAATCTGGCTTCCTCCAGAAGCTTGTCAGAAGGTCACAAAAGGGGATTCCGTCATAAATGTGAAACATATATACATACATACACTGGGGTGGGAGGGATTTTGCAGTAAACTTTCCCCTGCCTCACCCACCAAGCCTACACGTGTGTGTGTGTGTGTGTGTGTGTGTGTGTGTGTGTGTAATACATATGTAATATATATTTGTATATACACTATATACATATACATACACACCTATTATATATATTTTCACATATATATGTGTGTGTGTGTGTGTGTGTGTATATACACACACACACTATATACATATGTATGTATATGTGTGTATGTATATACATATATATGTGTGTGTATACATGTGTATATATATGTATAAATATACATACACACACGTATATATGTATATACATACACACGTATATTATTATACAGTATATAAAAATAAAAATAATAAACTAAATTAGGTAGTCCCAGTCTGTTCCCACCAGGAGGATCCCCACGACTCTTCCCAAGGGGGAGCCCCCCTTGTCAGGCAGCCTCGGGGCCGGGGCGACGGACGGGGGGGGGGGGGAAGGGCCGGGGGGGGGGGTGGCGGGGTCCAGGGCCGCCTCCCCGCAAGCCCCGCTCCCGCCGTTCCCACGATCTCACCTGAGGAAGCGGGCTCGCAGCCCCTCCGCGCTCAGCTGGGGACACGGGGGAAAGACAAACCACCAACGTGGGAATCACCAACGTGGGAATGGGCCGGAGACGCGTGTCAGCCCGGCTCCCTCTCCGCCTCCGCCGCTCGACCCTCACAACGCCAGCTCCCGGTTCAAATTTAAACGTCGCCGCTTCTCCGCCAATGGCGAGCCTGGAATGACCGACGTCACGCGTGACGAAAGCCGCATGCGCCGATCGACTTTCTCGAAAAAAACCCACCTCCCTCGGAGGAGGGAGGAGCTTGCCAAGGAGGCGTCGCCCGCAGTTGGACGCGGAAGGCCGGAAGCGGCGAGCGGTTTGATGTTTATCCTTTGTGCGTTTTGCACGCATGCGCATGGTCCTGTTCACAGATTAGAACGCTGGTTTATTAATTCGTTTTTATTATTTTATAAATCGTAAGCGACCCAAACATTTAAATGAATGAATAAAGAAATGCAAGCAGGAAAATTAATGCAGGGCGCTTTTTAAAGCTTGAACAAACTTTTTTCTGCAGTTATTACTATTATGATCAAGTTCTAGAACTGTAAATATTGAAATAAAAATTGCAAAAAAAATTATATTGAAAAATGAGGAACGGTGCCTGGGATATTCAGGGATGAATAATCTTTCATATTATATTACAGTAGTTCATATTACGAAGCTCTAGTACAGAGGCCTCCAAACTTGGCGACTTTAAGACTTGTATGCTGGCTGGAGAATTCTGGGAGTTGAAGTCCACAAGTTATAAAGTTGCCACGTTTGGGGAAACCTGCTCTAGTATGTCACATCATGGCACAATAACACACTAAAGGGAGGGCTCCTTGATGCTCTCTGAGCTTGTTTGTTTTCTTGCAGACATTTCATGACCCAACTAGGTAACCTCATCAGTGCTTGTAGGAGTGCCTTTTGCTGTCAGTTTATATTCTAGTGTCTTGCTAGCCTCTGTGGTCTTAGGGTTCTTTGGTTGGGCTGTTTACTGACGGCTCTTTGGCAGTTTCTACATCGGGGTCAGAGGTGGCATTCAGCAGGTTCTGACCAGTTCTGGAGAACTGGTAGTGGAAATTTTGAGTCGTTTGGAGAACTGCCAAATCCCACCTCTGACTGGAGATTTTACAGTCCCCTTCCCCTGCGACACCCACAGAACAGGTAGTAAAAAATTTTTTGAATCCCAGCGATTGGGGTGTTGCTCACTTGATTGTTGGTCTGATGTTAACCTTGGAGTTTAACAGATGCTGATTTGGTTGCTGATTGCTGGTAGAGAGATACTGGAGTCTTTATTCTCCTTTTGGCTGGTTGATTGTCTCTTTTGCATAGTCTAAATTCCCTGGTGTTTTTGGACTTGGCCTGGTTTAGGATTGTGTCACATTTTCCCAATTGAAACTAGAGTTCAAATTGACTATAGGTTGTGAAATCAACGAATTTTCATGCCTTCCGACTGCCAGATGGTATTCATGGATGCCTTCTGCCAGTCTTCTGCCTCTTTGTCCTACGCAGTGGTTGCTGCATTCCGTTACACTGTGTGTTGTAGATGACTCCTGTTTTTTTTATTTTTCTGGGGTTGCTGGGCCTTTTGGTATCAGGGATTTTTTGATAAAGTTGAGTGGGTATCCATTTTGTTGGAATGTGTCCTATAGATGCTCCACTCCTTTTTCTGCTGATCTGGGTTCCTCTAAATAAAGTCCTTACGCAGCTTCTCTTTTGGGAGGTTGGGTTAGGATTCTGTCTGCTTGGGGCAGGGAGACTGGGGCTGGTTTCTGCTTCCCTTAAGGGTCCCCCCCCCTGCCCATTTCTCCTTTAGGGGAAATATTCTATTCTGCCTTTTTAATATTCCCCAAAATGTTTCATTCTCCAGGAGGCTGGGTGGCCTGTTGACTTTCTACAGAAGCAAAAACATCTTCAGCGGAAAAAAACAAAGTCCAGTTGCATTTTGGAGGGGGGGAAAGTACCTTTGGGATATCACAGCCCGTAATTTTGGGGAATGTCCTGCAGTGTAGCAGAAAGACACAACTTTTAATGAGATATGAGCAAACAGGTCCTATTTGGGCAACGCATATAGGAACTTCTACAGAAGACCAGAGGGTGACTTTACAGAATGCATGTGCTAGATTTCTGTTTCTAGCTAAAAGCAGGGGAAGCACTGATCCGATAAAGGCAATTTTAAAAACCAGAAGGACTTTTAGAATGTTTTTTTAAAATACTATCTTCTACATTATCCCTTACCAAGAAGCCTGTTCTTATCTCTGCTGCTGCAATATCCTATCTACATGATGACTACCGCAGCATCTTGGCCTGCGACCACCCAATTATTATGCAATTATTCGGACAGCCCTGCTTTCTTGCAAGCACTAAATATTAGCAAGCTGGCAGAATTCCAAAGCGTGCAGGAATATATTCCCTTCCCCAAAGGGCTTTAGGAAACAGCAAAACAAAAATTGCAAAATTGCTCCATAATGAACGAGCAACAGATCCGTCGTCGGGAAGCAGCTTCAGCCGAGGAAAACAAGCGAGCGGGGCCGGGGCCGGGGCCGGGGTGGAAATCCCCGCAAAGCCGCCCAGAAAAAAGCGCCCACCGCTGCAACATTTTGTCGCAAAGACCCCTCCGGCCTTGCAAACTTTTCCCGCCAAAGCGCCGCTCGCCCAAACAGGCAAAAGAGGGTGGGGGGGCGGCGGGAGAAAGAGGGGGCGTGGTTCCGCGCGTCGGAGCAAACCATGACCACGCCGCTTACAAGGGGGGGAGTCTTGTTCTGAAGGTAGAAGGAAAAAAGCTTCCCCGAAGCCCTTTCTACCTCAGAATAAGAACTCGGAAGGAAAGAAAATTTCATCCGCGGGCGGCGGCTGGGTATTCCTTTCCCGGAGCTCTGAAAGGAAGAAGTGGGGAGAAAAGGCTCCCCTTATAAGGTTCCCCCCCCTTTTTTTTACCGAGGTGGTAGCGCCCGCTTGGGTTTGCGCGCGCGGCGCTACCTGACGCGCCTCAGTTGCGAGGTCGGCGACAGCGGCGGAAAGGTCGTCGGGACCGTCTCGCTCTTCTTCTCGTCATGTCGTTTCGCCAGCGAAGCCCCTTGGCCGGCCGGACTCGTAGCAGGTGAGAGCCGGGAGGGCCGCCGCGTGGAGCCGCCGACGGCCTGAGGAGCTCTTATAGGCCTTTCCTTCCTCGTCTCCTTCTGCTTTGTGACCCAAATGAGGCGCCTCAGCCCAGCCCAATATTGGCGGGGATGGCCGGAGTCTCCCCTCAGGCCATTCCCGCCAATATTGGGCTGCGCTGAGGCGCCTCATTTGGGTTGAAGCCCCCCCCCCTCACACACACGTCTCGGTCCTCCGGGTAATTTGGGGGAGATTTCCCTTCCTCACACGGTGGTTGTTGTTGGGGGTCTCGGATGCCAAAACCTGGACAATCGCCTGCTTTAAATCCAACTATAAAGCCCTGGGTTTTACGTGTGCGCGTGTGTATGCCCAGACGCGTGTATCCACACAATGCTGCTCAGTCGATACAATGGAGACCCGTCAGGTGAGGTAAAAAAACAATAGAAAAACCCGGTCAGATCTGATTCCTCGTCCAAAGGACGGAGGCCGGTGCTGAGGGGGGGAAAGAAAAGGCCGGAGGTGCCCTTCTTTGGGAAGGGAAGTGTTTAAAATGGATGTATTTATTTGTTATTTATTTTAAGCTCCCTGCCGTTCACAAAAACAAAGAGGGTCGGACTCTGAAAGGAAAGGAGGAGGAATTGCTGGTGGGAAATGCGTTTTTACTCTCTTGGCCTCCCACTTCTGCTTTTCCTCCCCTCCAGAGTCCTCATTACAGGAAGTCCTCGGCTTACAGCCGCTTTGCTTAGTGGCCGTTTGAAGTTGCAACTGCCCTGAGGACAAAGCAGTTGGGGGGAAAGCTGGCTTCATGTTGTCATGGTCGGTCATGTGATTCACTTAGCGATTGCAACAGAGTTGGATACGAACGGGACGAGTGGCTTGTCAACCGTCTCACTCAGCGACCAAAAGTCCAGTCCCAGAGGTCCTCCTCTAAGCAGGATGGAGCTCTGTTGTTCCCACCCCTGTGCCCTACAACAGGGGTCTCCAAACTTGACAGCTTTAAGACTTGTGGACTTCCAACTCCCAGAATTCCTCATCCAGTCATGTTAGCTCAGGAATTCTGGGAATTGAAGTCCACAAGTCTTAAACTTGCCAAGTTGGGCTAGCTGGATGAAAGGAAGGGAGAGGAAGGAATAAGATGATTGATAGGATGGATGGATGGATAGAGATGGATGATATAGATTATATAAAAATCTAGAGACAGAACTAGATAGATAGAGAGACAGAGGGTGTATGGCTGGCTGGCTAGCTGGATGATAGACAGACAGAGGATGAGTGACATAGATCATATAAATATCTAGACCAGGGGTCCCCAAACTTGACAGCTTTAAGACTTGTGGACTTCCAACTCCCAGAATTCCTCCTCCCATCATGTTAGCTCAGGGATTCTGGGAGTTGAAGTCCACAAGTCTTAAAGCAGTCAAGTTTGAAGATCCTTGGTAAGGGTCTCCTGCTTGGGGTGGGGGGGTTGGACTAGATGATCTACAATGTCCCTTCCAACTCTGTTCATCTATTATCTTCAAATCTATGCAGCTGATGGAAACCTTACCTCCATGATGGTCAACCTATGGCACGCGAGCGCCAAGCAAACTTACCTGGGCATATGTGCGCCTCCCGGCTGATTTTCAGCCCGTTTGAGGCCTTGGCCTGCCAGAGGCTTGAGAGAAAACTTTGCAGCCTTTGCAGGCCAAAAAATAGGCCTGTTTCGTCATTTCCGGTATTTGTGGAAATACAGGAAGTGATGAAACAGGCCCACTTTTCGGGCTGCAGAGGCTTCCCTCAAGCCTCTGGCAGGCCAAAAAAGGCCTCAAAGGGCTGAAAATCAGCCGGGTGGCACAGTGCAGGTAAGGGGGTGGGGTGGGGAATCATGCATGCATGCACAGGGGGCAGGGGGGCCGTGTGCATTGCCTTCTGGGTGTTGGCACGGGAGCGCACACACAATTTTTGGCACAGGAGCCCCAAAAGGTTAGCCACCACTGCCTTAACTGATTTGTGATGCCCCCAATCCCAACCTCTATCCTGCCTAAATAACAACCACAGAGTTGGAAGGAACCTCAATATCTTGGAAACCTCCAGTTATCTTTGTCTGAACTCTCCAGCAAACCTCTGACTTCTCTCTATGATATTATATCAAACAGATTTGACAGATCTCGAGTCTGTCTTAAGAGAGAGGAAGCATCAGAATGGGATTTATGGAGATTCTCGGTCATCCAGCTCATGGTTGTCCCAAAGGACCCTTGCCCTACAGGCAGTCCTTGACTTAACAACAGCTCATTGAGTGACCATTCAAAGTTGGAACGGCTCTGAAGATAGTGGCTTACAACCATATTTCCACATTTAAGACCCTTGCAGCATCTTCATGCTCCCACAATATATATTCGGAGGCCTGGCTTTATATTTATGACGGTTGCAGCATCCCAGGGTCACGTGATCCTCTTTTGCAACCTTCTGGCCAATGGGGAAGCCAGATTCACTTAACCGTGTTACTAGTTTAACTGCAGGAATTCACTTAACAAAGGTGGCAAGAAAAGTGGTGAAATGGGGCAAAACTCACTGAGCAAATGTCTCCCTTAGCAACTTAAAAGCCTGGGCTCAGTTGTGGTCGTTAAGTCGAGGATTGCCTGCATTCAAGAGCTAGGAACAATTCAAAATGGGCGATTCCCAGGCCGGCTTGACCTGTGGAGCTTCTGAAACTTTGCTTCTAATTAGGAAGACCAATGAGTTGTTTCTTCTTTTTCACTGCCCCTTGGCAGATCAACCTCTTCGTGGAGTCAAGGCAGGAAGCGCGATGCAGACGGAAAGCACAGGAATACACACGAGCCCAGCGGCCCAACCATTGATTATGATGCATACAGTCTGGCAGATGGCAGATCGGAGAGGTGGGTGTACAGAAATAGTTCCTCACTATTAAGCCCAGTAAGTTCTGCTTAAGGCAGAGGTGGCCATAAAATGTTTGGTTCCTGGTATAATAATATATAGCACGGTACTCAGTATTTTTAAGTAGGATATCGGTGGTATCCCAAACAGGATAAGCACCGTTCTGCATAGAGTAACTCAAAAGCACTTTGTGATACAGGAGGGTTCAGTAATACATAGTGCATGGTGTGGCTTAACCTGCGATGCAGTTGAGATGGGGTACGCTCTGCTGTGTGTTTTAAATATTCAAAGCTGCTACTTTGGTTTTCCTGCAACTCGGTGTTCACAGTTTCACAACCCCAGAGGGTCACAAGCCCCATTCGAGATGTTCAGACTGGGGGAGTGCAGTTGAAGAAGATGAAATGAGGACTAACGTCAACAGAGAAATGGCAAGGTACAGCAGATCTGCAATTCCTTTAAATTCAATTTGTCCTACCTGAGGTCAAAAACAAACCTTTATTTATTTGAGATCTAGTACAGTAGGGAGGGTATTACCCCTTTTCATAGGGCACCCACTTTTGCGCTCAGAATAGAAAACAATTTTATGCTGTAAGACTAAGTTGGAGAATGTGCTCTAAGAAAACCTAGCTCTGGTGCATAAATCCAGTAGGTCAGAAAAATCTGGGCAGTAAAGAGTTACCATCTAACGTGAGAATATTTTTAAGTGTTATATTTGTTAAATAATAAAATGCCAACAAGGGTGTAGCAGAACAGCACTGTAGCAATACATGCACTGGAAATAACTTAATTAAAAAATGTTTTACAGATACAAAAGAAAGCTTCTAATAAATGAGTTTGGAAGAGAAAGGAAGACCTCTACTGGAAGGTAAAAAAAATGTCATTGTTCATAGCAAATCTACCAGGGATGATCTGTGAAATGGAGGCTGGTGAGAATGAATAATTGAAGCATGGCTATATTAAAAACTGAATGGCAATGAGAGGTTATGAGGGAAATGAAGAAAAGGGGAGACATTTCCCATGATAAGGGCAGAATAGCACTAAAAGTATCCCCCCCCCCCCAAAAAAAATAAAATAAATAAATCTCGGCTTGTGAAACGGGAATGATTGAAAAATAAAACTTCTATTTTTCCAGTTCGGATTCAAAGGAATCCACAGCAGCCGTGGAACTGGAGACTGACGAGGCTGTTCTAATGAGGAGACAGAAACAAATCAATTATGGGAAGAATACATTGGCATATGACAGATACATTCAAGAGGTTCCTAGGTAAGCGGAGATTCCTTCTCAGTACAAAGGATAATTTGCAAGTATTGGGGCAAACTTAAGGTTTTGGTGTAAAGAAAATGAATTTTTCCTCCCAAGGTGTACCCATACTTTTTGGGGTCTCATAAATCACCGGAATCTTTTATAGCATTATAGATGAGCCAGCATCTTGAATCAGATACATAAATTATACTTCTAAGAAAGAAACATATCCTTGCTTTTGATGGGGGAACGGAAGCAACAGGGAAAACCATAAAATGAGAGGTCGGAAAATTATCCCTGGAAAGTTGGCCATAAGGTCATACCGATTTCTGGCTCACCCACTTTGTACTAAGTTGCTACTATAATTTCTCATTTCTGTTCTCACGAATGGCTACGTTGAAGGCTGTGGCAGAATATTCTGAGAAGCTGAAGGTCTCTGATGCCAAACTTGCACTAAATTATTCCTCTGTGTAAATATTGAAACAAATGTAAACTGCAGTAGGGCGTTGCTGAGAGGAGGGTGGCGTAGGCTCGTTGGAAGACCAGCGGTCCTATTTCTGAACAACCCTGCAAACGGAAGGCCTCTTTTATTTGCTCTGGGAAAAATTTATTTATCCAGAAACTGCTGCAGGGCTAAGTTGCTGAAGGTTGGTGGTATGCTAAAAGTAGCCGAACTGTTTCTCTCCCAGGTGTCTACGGGTTCCAGGGGTCCATCCAAGGACTCCAAATAAATTTAAAAAGTACAGCCGGAGATCTTGGGATCAACAGATCAGGCTTTGGAAAGTTGCGTTGCATTTTTGGGACCCTCCCCACGAAGAAGGCTCCGATGCCCAAGGACTGTAAGTAGCAGCAGTTTATCTTAAGGCGCACAAGTAGAATAGAAGAATAGACTTCTTTATTGGCCAAGTGTGATTGCACACACAAGGAATTTGTCTTGGTGTAAATACTCTCAGTATACATAAATGAAAAGATACATTCATTAAGAATCGAGAATCATAAGGTACAACACTTAATTATAGTCATCGGGTACAATCAGCAATCAAATCCTACTAGGAAACAGTCAATATAAATCATAAGGATACAAGCGACAAAGTTACAGTCCTACAATCACAAGAGGGAGGGGATGTGTGATAAGGAGTGATGAGAAAATTAACAGTAATAGTAGTGTACGCTTTGTAAATAGTTGAACAGTGTTGAGGGAACTGTTTAGCAGAGTGATGCCTTTTGGGGAAAAACTGTTCTTGTGTCTAGTTGTTCTGGTGTGGTAAGCCTTTAAACGTTGAGGGTTATTTTTATTCAGGAATCATTCAGCAGCAGCAAGTTTCTGAAATTTATCAGGCTTGTTTCTTACAAAGCAAAGTTTAGCTTAAGGGCTGCATAATTCATTTTTTGTAGAATTGGGTTCAATAGCCATAGTTACAGTCACTTAATGACTGTCTCATTTAGCAATCGTTCAGTTACAAGAGTGCTGAAAAAGTAACTTTATGGCTGGTCTTCTGACTTTGTCCCTGTGTGTGTGTGTGTGTGTGTTCATTCAACAGTTGGGCCCTTTGCAGCCAGCAGGCATTTGTGATAGTTGCAGCATCACAAGGTCACGTGACTGCCTTTTGCCCACTTTTTGGTGATAAGTGGAGTCAATAGAGAAACTGGCAGTGAAAGGGAAACTCTTGGTCACGTGATTTCTCGCTTAAGGACAGCATTTGTTTAACAGCCATATTCTGGGGTGCTTTGCTCACTGGTCACGTGGCTTAGCAAGACTGCTGCTAGTCTCAATTGTTATGTGAGGACTACATGTAGCTTCCTACAAAATACACAGAGCTATAATGCTAAGTATGTTGATGCAAGGATTATTAACTGTTGCTTATCTTTTTTTAAACTTCTTTAAAAAACTAGACAATTTAACATGATGTACTAGCAGATTATCAGAATTGTATGCCACCTCCAGAACATAGTTGGTGCAGGAGAGCACGTGCAGTTGTTTTAAAACAGAATTATTTTTATTTATATTGCTATCTACTTATCTAAATACAAATGGATCTTTACATTGGTAAAAATAGAAAAAAATCACCAATTAAAGTTTTCTGAATTATTTAAATGTAATGCTAGAAATCATTGGAAAATACATGTGATTTATACCTTCAATTCCTATTTGCCTAATTTTCCCTGCAAATATTGAGGTCACTGGGTGAATCGGGAGGCAGGTTTTGGGTCTAAAGATTTGGGTCTAAATGGGTTAAGCTAAATTGTCTCTTTATCCCAACATTAGAAACACGTTTTCTAATTTGCTAATTCCATGTTTTAATTTTGCAGTAGCCCTGTTGATCTTGGTGATATGGAAACAGAATCTGTAGGAAGTAATTCCTTGGTGTTGCAGGGAAGTTCCCAAGAAAACAATGTAAGTCATTTGAAGCTTGGTTTAAGTTGTACTATTGTATCAGTTGGCATAGATGGGTAGTTGTGTGGTGTCTGTGGGAGAAAGGTCTATCCTTGGCCATCCTAAAAATCCCCCACTTCCTTTATCCTTTCCCTCTACCATCCCTCTCTTTTCTTGCTCTAACTTGGTTTTCCTCCCCTTTTGCTTCATTTCCCAACCATCTTGCCCGCTGCCTTTTCCCTTCCTTTATGCTTTCTGCCCTTAGCGCAGTCACGGCTTTAATGAAGGGGGACTTAGCCTAGTGGGCGTCTGCCGTGAAAGCTGGACTGAATGTGCCACAGTGACACCCCTTCAGCCGGTGGAATAATCTTGACCGATGTATGTCGTTGCAGCGGTCAGAGTAAAGTTTCAAATATTTTCACCAGGAGGAGGCTGTAGGTTTTGGGGGGGAAATGAACGGGAGGGGAGGTGATACCTCCTGAGCCAAAGGGATAGGACGCGAATGAGCCCGGGGTGTGAATAGAAAGCAAGATCAGGGGTGATTAGGCAGGCAAAGGCCACCCGGGTGTTTGTCGCGTCCAGTTTTATTGAGAATAATTGTGGTTTCTTGAGGGTAGATTGTTCACTACAGGCAGTCCTTGAGTTATGACTGCAATTGAACCTGCCCATTGCAGTTGTGGGTTGGGACGGTCGTAAAACAGGTCAGCATGGGGCCAGACCTAATTTTACCTCCTTTTCTGTGGTGGTAGTGAAAGCGAGTGCCCTGGTTGTTAAGCAAACTGCGTGGCTGTTAAACAGGCTCATCGTTCGCTATGGGGTGGTTTTTGCTGAAAAAGGGCAAACGTTGGCTTCTGGCAAAACCATAAACCATGGTCAGGTGGCTGCAGGACCCTGCAAACAGCCATAAATGTGAGCCAGTTGCCAAGCACCCAAAATGGGGCCACGTGGCCACGATAGGGGTGGTGGTGGATGTCAGAACTTCGAAACCTGGGGGGGTAAGTCCCCTTTGGGGGTTCTGTTGTATATTTGAATGGTCATAAGTTGAGGACTACCTATACTTCTGAGTATTGAGAACTGTATTATCACATTTTCACTGGTCTGGGATGGGATAAGGGCTCCTACCATGGACAAGGGAGTTGGTCTAGAAGACCTCCAAAGTGCCCCTCAGCGCCCTAGGATTCTATGCTTTTTGATGTGGTGCCCAATAAAGACAACCCGTTTCTTGCGTAAAGTTAACCCGTATGAGGTTCCCGGTGTGTTAATTTGGTAGCCTTTTGTTCTAGGTGAATTGCACAGGCCCCAGCCAAAGCGAGGAGAAGGATTGAGCATCGGCTTGATGACAAAGTCCAGCTCGAGGCACCTTCTGGTATGAAGCTTGTGTCCCCGGTAGAATCGAGCGTCCTGCTGCAGGCTCCGTTTTCAGGAAGGGGCAACCCCAGTAGATTCAGACAGAAATAAGAAATTCTCCTGCGTTGCCATCCAGAGCGGTGGCAACGTTGAGGTGAAAATCACTGTTTCTCTGGACCTTTTTTTGAATGCCTAAAAACGGAGTCCTAGGTAATTGATGTGACTGCCTAATTTATATGCCTGCGTATGAAACGCAGGTTGCTTTGAAAGCGGTTGTCCTGTAGTTAAGACAAAACCAGGATGGGCAACGTTGCCACAGTTTTAGCAGTTATAAAAAAAAAAATATGACATTGTAGTAAGGAAATAGTTTTAGCACTTGGCTGATGTCTTAACCATGACACAAGTCTAGGTAGGCAGGAAGAGGGGGCTCTGCACTCTGTCCTCTTAATTTTTAAAAGTGAGCATTGGTGCTTTTTGAATTGATGTTTCTTTCAGACTTCCCAGACAATTGGCAATAACCTTTTCCCAGGATTAGCAGGCCTCTTCGGGGGGAACTAAAGGCCCCTCTGGGTTGGCACACCTCGCTGAGTTTTAAACCGATAAACGTGTAAATAATTTTCTGCAGGGCTGTGTGAACTTGGAAGGGAGCCTGGGAATGTTATTTTTATTCATTCTTAATATAATTTTTTTTTTACTATTGTTGCTGTTTTTTTGTATGGAATAAAATATAAATAAAGCAAGACCGTCTTCGTATGGCTTGAATAAAAGTCTCTCGTCTTCGAGCATTCTGAAAAGGAGATGCAGTTAAAGATCCAGAAAACTCCAACCAGCTGTTCCCCTGGCTAATTGTGGTTATAAGTGGAGGACCAACTACCGGAGATTGAATATATTTTAATTGCTTAAGAAGCCATTTTGAAATTGCAGCTGTGTTCACGTAGTTTGGGTTATTCCACTGAATTTGATCAGATGGGCTCATTTCTGAGTGAAAGGGTGACTCTGAACGGATTGCAAAACGAATGCCTTTGGTGCAAACTTTTTGGAGTACCTGACTCAAAACTCCTATCTTGCTTTGGGATCTGCAGACCCCAGAACAACTTTTAAGTCTATCCCGGCAAGACTGAACTGCACAAGTTCCAACTCAGAAATGGATTTTACTTTCCCAGAACTAATGGAGTAGACGTGGCTGGTCTTGGGAGGTGTGGCCGCAAAAAAAAAAATCCCTTTTCCTGGTCATTGTCGGCCTCTTTTGCTACAGTTGAACAATTACTGATTGGATTTCGGCTTTCTGAAGTCAACAGTCCCTTCACCCTTCAAGAAATGCCCTTTGATTATGTAGAGCTGGAGCATTTGTGCTTCAGAGCATTATTGCTCTTAAATAAACAGGCACACCAAAAAACAACATGGGAAATACCAAGGTTTAATTGGGTCAAATGGCATGTGTTTATTTTTATACCGCCTCAGGAGACTGTCTCTTCATAGGCCTTCCTGACAAAATGCCAGCTAAAGTTGTTTATGCACACACACACACACACACAGAAAAAGTCTCATTTTGGTTGCATAGAACTAATTTATAAGAAGTGGGGGGGGTGAGAAAACGTTGAGTTCAAAGCTAATTTGGATCAAAGTCTCCTGCTTGGCTGCCTTACCACTTGTGTAGATGCTATGTGGTTGTTCAACTAGAAGCCTACATCTCATATTTTCAGCCACTCTACCTTTTGACCTAGAACTGTATGAAAAGCTTAATTTGAGAGAACCCCAGCAAAAACAACCTCAAACCACAACCGGCTTTTGTTTAGCCATATCCTGTATTTAGCTTCCTTTCTCATGTTACCTTAACTCCCTGGGCTTAATTCATGCTTGGCTAATGGCCTTTGCATTTTCTCCCCAAGTTCAGCTCAGCGGTTCTTCACATGCATCTACAGGGAAATTGGGGTGTGTGTTTGTTCCTTTTTTTCTTTATATAGGTTTGAACCATTTTGCCTTGCGATTGACTCCGGTGTCAGCTAGCGGAAACAAAGCCCTTTTTCTCATTCAGACAACGGTGATAAGTAATCCACTAGTAATATTGAAACAAGGTGTTTGAAAAAAATAAATTCCCCAAGGCCACAACAGAGCTGGCCTTGTGGAGGTGTAGGTACAGGTGGCAGCCCGTGACATAACCACAATTGTGGCCTGAATTGCTGTTCCTAAGCAAGACAGTTGTTAAAATGAGCTTTGCCCCGTTGTATGCCCTTCCCTGCCACAGTTGTTCAGTGAATCACTGCAGTTGTTAAATTTGTTAGGTGAATATGGCTTCATCATTGACTATTAATAGGTTGCAAAGGTGATGACCCCGGGACATTGCCTCATAAATCCATGTCAATTTTGATCATGCGACTGGGGGTGTTGCAACAGTCCTAGGGGTTATAAAACTCATAAGTCACTTTTTTCAGTGCCCCTGTAACTCTGAGTGGCACTTTTCTCCTAGCTCAGAGGTCTCCAAACTTGGCAACTTTAAGACTTGTGGACCTCCAACTCCCAGATTTCTCCAGCCAGCTGAAGCTCCGTTCCACAGTCTGCACCCATTTTGAGTATTGATTGATTTGGGGTCCGGTGCCTGTAAGGCCACATTGTGAAAGCGATTCCCATAAAAGCTCATAAAATTGGTTTATGCTTTTGACGCTAAGTACGTAGTATGAAATCTTCCCCGCTCCTTCCATTTTTTTAAAAAAAATACCCCGAAAATATTTATCTGGACACGCAAAATGAGTTGGAACAAGATAGAGCCGTGATGGATGAGCCGGTGCTCCCTTTGCTAACTTTTTATCATTCCTTCTTGTCAGTTATGGAAATGATTTTCAGAAATTGAAAGCTGTGAAAAAAATGCAAAATAATAAAAGGGGCTAGAAGGAAGAGGAACACTGGATTCCACTTTTCCACTGTTATCTGACTTAGCCTTACCCGCCAAATGATACGAAAAGGAGAATCTAAAGTTGTCCTTTTTGCAGCCCTTCCCTAAGAAGAAACAACGATGGGAGCAGCCACTCCAAGCAAGTGAGAACGTTGACGTAAACAGGGAGAACAAGAACACACAACAGAGGTCTCCAAACTTGGGAACTTTAAGACCCGTGGACTTCACCTCCCAGAACTGGCTGGAGAATTCTGGGAGTGGAAGTCCACAAGTCTTAAAGCGGCCAAGTTTGGGGACCCCTGCATTGCAATATGGCCCAAACATTCATCTTTGCAGTGCGCCAAAAAAAAGGTGCCATCTTTTTTGCAGGACAATGGTTGCTATTAGAATCCACCACTAGATGGCGCCAATGTTCCAGAAATGCAACTTTGTGGTCTCCCCTTTGCAGGAGCACCCAAAAATAATTGCAGGGGAAATGGAACTTTCCTCCCCTACTTCCCCCTTCCCCGTGAGCATTTTTCTTCTCCTGAACAATGTACATGCCTAGATAGTGAAAAGTATGTCTCGTCTAGTGAAGAGAAGGATTAGGAGTGATAATCTTCCTGTAATTGAGGAGCTGTCACAGAGAAAAAGGGGGTCAACTTACTCGCCAGAGCACCTGAGGGCAGGATAAAAAAGTAATAGATGGAAACTTATTAAGCAGAGGTCCAACCTGGAATTAAGGGGGAAAAAAGATTCCTGACAGTGGATATTGGAAACAGTAACGGTATAAAGAGCAGATGGTTGTTAAAAGCAATGAGTTGAGCGTTTCCTTTTACTGTGTAACAGAGAGCTAGATAAGGATGACTAAATCAATCCATGAACATTTTGGGGATACCTTAGCATGGGCTACGATGAGAACTGATTTTCTGCGACTGCTTCAACTACATTGAGGCCGTAAGTAATGCAGCAAGCCTCTTTTGCTTTCAAAATATATTTAGAAAGAAATATTATATTCAAAGACCTCAACGTGGGGCTGAATTATGCTCCTAAAATATGGGAGTTTCATACCATCTCATGAAGCGCTTTGGTTCTGTTGACTTGGGATGTGGGAGACAGGATAATCCTACTTAACTGGGAAGGAAGTTGACTCGTGGCTTTCAGAAAGGGTTCTAGGTTACGATTTTGTTCTTCTGCATCTGGATTGAAACCACCAGATGGTATCAAGGATCATAGGAAAAACCTATCCAGCTCCTGGTTCATGCGGAGAACGCCGATTTCAGTTTTGAGCTAGCCTTTCGCTCTCTTTTCCCTACACCTCTTGCAGAATTGGAAGTCTTTGGAAATAAGCCCTTCAGATGAGATCTAACCAAATTTCATGGAAGCTGTTGCTGAAGGTTGTTTACTAGAAAGAGTGCGGAGAAGAGCAACAAAGATAATTAGGGTACTGAAAGCCAAAACACATGAGGAACAGCTGCAGGAACTGGGTACGTCTAGTTTAACGAAAAGGACCGGGGGGGGGGGGCACACGATAGCCGTCTTCCAATATCTCAGGAGCTGCCCCCAAGAAGAGGGTGGGTGTCAATCTATTCCCCAAAGCACCTGAAAGGCAGGACAAGAAGCCATGGATGAAAACAAATCGTGGAGAGGACCAACCAAGAAGTAAGAAGAAATTTCCTGACGGAACAATTAATCGTTGGAACAATTTCCTCTAGAAGTTGTGAATTCTCCAACACTGGAAGTTTTTAAAAGGACTTTGGACAGCCATTTGTCTGAAGTGGTGTAGGGTTTCCTGCCTAGGCAGGGGGTTGGACTAGAAGACCTCCAAGGTCCCTTCCAACTCCGTTATGCTGATTAGGGCACTGGAGGCCTCAACACGTTTTATACAGTAGGTATCAATTTAGGCACACTAATTTAACTTTCACGCACAAGCAGGCGATCATCTTAAGTCAACATCCTGGGTTTGATTGTTTTAAACTCGGTATCAATAAGTGATCTCCGAAAGGACAATACTAATAAAATGTAACACAGCCCTGACACAAATTGAATGTTTTAGACATATTCAAATCCTGGCAGGTCTTTGCATCTCCAAGAAGTCCTTCAACCCGATATCCTTTAAAAAAAAATCGATCATGTGGTTATTGGATAAATAAAATATGTGATTGTTCAGCACATAAACACCCTTTGTTAAATGTGTCCGTCAATAGACAATTCGTATAAATGATACTAACTATCTTCAGAGGCATATTATCACCTTTATTGATAAAATAAATCTCCAAAAGACAGATGAAATGGACGTCAACTAACCATGCATGACATTAACAGGAATTAGCCCGAAAGCAACCCACACGGGACAAAGAATTTTCAGTCCAAAGCCATCATACTTTGTATCTTCTCGGTATGTACAACAAACGCCACTGAGGCCGTAAACCATTTTATCATCTTACATTTATTTTGTCCATGTTCGCCACAATCTATCTGGCCATCTTTCTCTGGGTCTTCCTAAGTCTCTTAATATCTTTCTGAAGACACTCACTTCTAAATGCATGAAAGGATGGAACTGAGTTGCTCTGACCAAGGCTTCCCGAGACCGTAATGAAGCACGCGCTTAGTTAAAACAGCTCTTGTTTTATTTCAACGCTGGGAATTATGTTCATTCCCAGCTGGTAATGAGTCCCAAACAGTCCCTCGAGATAAGCACCCACCTTTCTCTCCTTTGAATTGCTGCCAACAACGAAAGTGCCAAATGAACTGTAAACAAAACCAACCAAAGTACAAAGCACACAGCTTCAAGGATGAATCTGAACAGAGCGAATGACTTTGCTTCCTGCAAAGGTTTCTCTACCTTTGCCTGTCCTTTAATACCTTATGGGAGGGCCAATCACCTCCCAGCCTTACTCCCGAGTTGCCCCTGTTGTTTCAGCTGCTCTCGCCTTCTAGCAGCTCTGCGCACACGCGCACTGGGAACAGGCTCCCCTGGTTCCTCTGCCTCGCTGCCGCCAGACTCCAAAGGCTCCAGAATCAGCACCCCACTCCCAGATGACCCTGGCCCCATCTCTTCGTCGGATGCAGGACCCTCGTCCGAGTCCTCAGACTCCCTGACTGATCCCCGTTCTTCTCCCCCTGTCTGATTCCGCTGCTTTCTGCACAGGCTGCTGGTGAACCACAACACGAGCACAGATCCCATGGCCAGAGGATACCTGGCACCACCGAAAACAGTCATAGGTCAATCACAATGAGCTCAACCAGAAAATGATGACTTTCATTGTGAGATCAAAAAATTCTGCAGCATGTTGGAGAAACACAACCCTCTTTTCCAGGACAGAAAAACTTGCCACTTCTGCATTTGTAGACTTAACAGTGTCTTCCAAGCATCAACCAGCAATCACTGAAGTGAGATACGGTAAAATCCGCTAGTTTGGCCCAGCCATGGTTTGATGCCTCCAGAAGATGCTTCCAGTTGCTCACAGGAGACATGAGCTGTCGCAGGATTTGTCCTGCAATCTAGAAGCAAGAGATGGGAGAATTGGAGAGTTTTTGCTGTGGCTTGGTTGAGACCGCAGGAAAAGGCAAAATATTTGTGTGGTTTGTTTCCAGATATTTTCAAGGAGAGGGCTGGGAACCCAACTCCTCCTATCTTTCTGACGCTTTGCAACCTTTTTTTCTACCCAGCAACTTCAGAATTATGCTCTAGAAATTTGCCCGCCCCACTCCACCCCCAATTCCTGGCGTTCTAATATTGCACTTCCAACTTGTGCTTTGAGGTCACGAATCCCTAGTTCCAGCTTTGCTTCCTTGGCGGCCTCAACCAAGTTATTATTTCCCTGGCTTAAGCCTTTGGCTTGCCCACCTGCAGAATGAGGAGGAATAATAATTTTCTTTCATTCAAAACTGAATGGGAAATAACAAGACTACGAAAAGCAGAGCCACCAGAGGGCCTTTGTAGGGTGGTAGACAAACAGCTGTGCGTACATCTGGAAGCTCCTAACATCTGCTGGATGAAGTAGGGATTGTTATCAGGTTCCTGGAGCAGCTTTCTTCAACTCCCTGTTTCTCTCTTGTACAATTGAGGTGTCACTTTTTTTGACCAAACCTTTATGTTCAAACTTGATGTGGTTCAGAAGGAATCTGAAATCTGCGGATGTGATTAAAGTTGCAACGATCTGGCCTGGCTATTCGTCATGATGCTTCATCCTTTCCAAATTTTGATAAACCCGCTGAAGGTTTTTGAAAGTCTTCTGCTTTCACATTCCCTGATGTCACATACTCAGTGGCACCCATCTGTTTGTTTTATGCATTGGTTACGACAAAGGGATTTGTGAATTTTGACAAAAATCTTTTGCCCCTGTGCGGTAAACAATAAATTATCCAGGAAACACTTGAATCCAGTTGAAAAAAATTAACCTAATTGTCCTGTTTGATTTTACTGTTGCAAATTTAGTTAAGTCTGGATTTCAGATTCCTTCTGAACCGCATCAAGTGTAATAAGGCATTACTTGTTATATATAAAACTTCCGTGTGATTTTTGCCATTTTAAAAGCATGTTAAGAAGCTACTGCTCAGTTCAGTTATTGAGAGACATCTTCATCATTTTAATCATCATTTTCAGTTCTTTCTGGCTCACCCAATCTCATTTCAAAGTACAAGGACATTTTGTAGAACTATAATCCCTGGAAGGAAAAAAAAAAAATTAAATTAAGAGCTAGAAAATTCTCCCAATCCATTTTAGCATCATGACTCGACCTCCCTCCTTGTGCACCCAAATCACAGTAGTAGAACCACAATATCAGGGAGAGAGAGTGGTGATGTGGAAAGAGTCGAGAAGGTGTGTATGGTAGCCCCACAACCTAAGAGATGTATGGCTCTCCATCAGAAGATTCTTGCTTTCCAAGGCTTTCCTTGCAAAGATAAGAGTTACGAGTCTTAAACAGCCGATGAATTTGACCATTTAAAGTACTTTGTGCAAATCCTGGTCATCCTTTCGAACGGAGCGAGCATATTTTTTCTCTTTTTTTCCTCTGAGACAAACCCCAAATGTTTAATGTTCCCGATGTGCCATTCTGAACTCTGTTTAGAAGAGAGCGCCCAACCTTCCTGGTTCCCGTAACAATTTGGGGTGTTTTTTTTGAGGGGATGGACCTAGATTCTTACCACTCCCCCATCTACCTCTCCAATGCCCCCTTTTCCACCCTGGAGAAACCTTGTTTGTCTGGAGGGGCTTCCTTGTTCTCCTTCCTGCCCAACAGCTTTGAGTCAAACAATCAATGCGGCGCCTCTCAACTTTTTCCCCCCTTCCCTTTTTCCAATTAATTAATTTAAATTGACCATTAAGTCAGCAGAGGTTTTGATTGATATTTTCATTAACAGCCCTCTCATGCAGACCTGTCCAACACCTAAGAAATGTATGATAATGTCCAATCTGCGCGAAGGGCCTGGGCCTCTCCCTTCACCTCAGTTCCAGTGAGTTATTACTCGAATTGTGCTGGCTGTTTCATTGAGTGTAATTTGAATACAGATTAGCTGCCCTGGTGTTCCAGAGCTTTAGCATTATCATTACTGGGGACAGTAATTTGACTGATGAACACGTGGGTTATCACAAGGTTATCACCTTCACAGTTCTGGAAGGGCCTCTCCACCCCACATGTGGACGGGGAGACACGCAGCTTCCGTGACAAAATTAAGCCCTGTAAATTGGTTCCTCCAATAACTTATTGAATAAATTCCTTTCCTAATTAAAGAACCGATATCCCTCTTTACTCTCAGGTATTCCAAGGCTTTATTAGATTGATGAACTAATATCAATTTGACTTTCTTAAAAAATGTGAATTAAGCACCTTCATCCAATTACACACGAGCTCGCCATACGTGTAAGGTGATTTAGAAAGCTAAGCAGACAAAGGAAATATATTGGCTTGAGCTCATGAAAGCAATTATTATTCGGCCACTCCTTCTCAAAAGACATGCTTTTTCTTAATTAGGAAAGAATGAAAAAAAAAAAAAAGAAGGCTCCATAATTTACAGGAAAAAGAATCCAGACTGGGATGATATTGAAATTTCTGCTTAAGTTATAGTATAGCTGGGCCACTCAACTATAATTATCCAATCCTGTGATGAGTTAAAGTACTCAAGGCGTTAAATTCGGCTCCATTATAACAGAAAACCAGTGCTTTCTGCTAATCTTTCAACTCAAGGAATGTGAAGGCTGCAAAAGAAATGAATTTATAATTTGAACCGAAAGGAAAGCATTAGTGTGAAAGTTGCAGTGGAGCTGAATCCATTTGGGGCAAAAGGTTCAGAGGTTGTGATAAATGCACCTGTCAGAAAAGCCAAATAAATCCAAAATTCATCGTGCATCAGAAATGTTGGACGTTCAATTTACAGTAGCTGCACAGATGACACGGAGAGCTAGTTGAAAATGAACAAACATCAAATGCTGACATGTTTGAAAAGCCAATTGATTCCATTCGGGACTCATTATCAGCAATGAAGATTTAATGGGATCAGGACTGAATTTCATACATTCAAAATTATCTGTCACATGATATTTTCATAAGAAGGTATCCGGGCGACTGAAAATCATCCGAATATTCTTTGACCCAAAATTGTAAGCGCTTCTTAGGAAAAAAAAATAATATTGTCTACAAATTCTAGATTTTGTGCTTCTATAATTTAATCGGAAGAAAATACGCAAAGCAATGGCTTTTGAAAACAAAAATGCTTTGTCAATGAGGCCAGTTGATGTAAATCAATTAATCATGAAAACAATTCGGCACGTGGAAAATTGAACCTTCAGTTAGATGCTATCAGCTCAATATCCTTTATATTGTCCCCGGATAGAGATAATACTTCGGTTATCTTCCTGAGAATCTACCTCCTCTACTTTAACAGAAATGATCAAGTGATAGTTATAAAACCCTTGAGGTTTGTCCTTGGATGAAAAAGGCCCACGGAGACCTAGAAACATTCGTTTACTAGAATTGCATTGGTGAATTTTTACAACCTGGTTAAAGTGAGGGACTCAACCTTTCTGCGGCGTCTCTGATTTCAAGGGGTCTTTTAGGGAGGAAAATGCGCTGAACCTTGGGTAGAAATGCCTTTAAATGGAGAAGAGCCCATCATTTCTCATCAGCCTAAGTCTTTGGAAGTTTATTCCACTTGAAAGAGGAGCACCGGAAATAAGCTGGAGTCAGCCGGTCCCTTTGGAGTCACTGGGCATTTAGTTCCATTCTTCCTGGGATTTCACTCAGCTCTGTGCTTCAAAACTGGGGTTCCAAGAAACAGGGCCTTGACTATGCAGAAGAAGCTTCCCGCTTCCAGAAGAATGGATTTGCTTCTCTGATGTTGTCCTGAACTGGTAAAGCATTATCCAAGGGGCTGCCCCAAAGAAGACAGGGTCAGTCTAGAACAGGGGTCTCCGACCTTGGCAACATTAAGACGTGTGGACTTCAATTCCCCAGAATTCTGGGAGTTGAAGTCCACAAGTCTTAAAGTTGCCAAGGTTGGAGACACCTGTTCTAGAACAGGGGTCACCAACCAGTGGGCCGGGGACCACTGGTGGTCTGTGAGAAAATTTTGGTGGTCCTCAGAGAAATGTCCCCCCAAAGAAATTAATCAAGGCTGCCCCGCCCACATGGCCTGTGGGAACACAAGGCTTGCGTTGCTTGCATTGTGAACAACACCAGATAGTGAGGGGGGAGGGGGGGAACTTGCCCCATTCGCCCCATGTGCCTCAACTGGCCACTGGGCTGCTTCTTTCTTCCTTCTTCTTCTTCTTCTTCTTCTTCTTCTTCTTCTTCTTCTTCTTCT
>NW_020769446.1:384347-394823 GCF_900518735.1 Pseudonaja textilis | reverse complement strand
CTTCTTCTTCTTCTTCTTCTTCTTCTTCTTCTTCTTCTTCTTCTTCTTCTATCTACATACCTACATACCTACCTATCATCTCCATTCATTCCTCTATTATCTAACTAACTTATCTATCATATCTCTCTCTTTCTCTCTCTCTCTCTCTCTCTCTCTCCATGCACCCACACATCCATCCACACTCCTTCCTTCCTTCCTTCCTTCCTTCCTTCCTTCCTTCCTTCCTTCCTTCCTTCCTTCCTTCCTTCTCCTTTGTTTCTTTTTCTTCCTTTCTTCTTTCTTTCTTTCTTTCTTTCTTTCTTTCTTTCTTTCTTTCTTTCTTTCTTTCTTTCTTTCTTTCTTTCATTTCCTTCCTTCCTTCCTTCCTTCCTTCCTTCCTTCCTTCCTTCCTTCCTTCCTTCCTTCCTTCCTTCCTCTCTCTCATTAATCAGAATCCCAAGAAGTACAAAGGTCTTTTTCAGGGCTCCAGAGTTGTTTGCCACATTCTCATTCTCTCAGATTAGATGTATGATTATTTTATAGATGCATTCTTTCACAGAATTTCTTGCGACAACCAACACGTTCCTTTAACTCAGTTGCATTCTTTGTGACAAAGGAAGATTTATTCTTCAGCACATGAAGTGGTTACCAAGATAGGTGCTGGAGAGAGAGTGGCTGTTTTCTATATTTTATATGCTTTAATGTTTTTTATTAGCTTTGGGTCCTTGCACTGGGAGACAACCTAAACATGTAAAATTATTCTTTTAGGTATAAAGATGAGGAGCAATTTAGAAATAATACACAAATAAAATGTGCCTTTTTAGGCATTACTGGTTGACCAGAAATGAGATGATCACATTGTAAATGATGCTACTGACCACTGATGGTGCATAAATATTAACTTTGCCCCGTCATATCTTAAATCTTCAACCTTAGCAACTTTAAGACTTGTGGACTTCAACTCCCAGAATTCCTCAGCCAGCAAAGCTTTCTCAGCAAAGCTGGCTGAGAAATTGTGGGAGTTGAAGTCCACAAGTCTTAAAGTTGCTAAGGTTGGAGACCCTTAAATGAACTGAATAAGATAGTAAACAGGCACATTCACGAATCTTGGATCTAGATGCTGTAGAAGTTACAACCCTACCCAGATGTGGATATATTGTGATGGAAGGGATGGAATCGTTCTGTTCTCAGTAAAAGCTGCAGCCGGTGCTGATGAATTATTCTGAAAAATTAAGGAAACTTAATCCGGAACTCTCTGGTTTTCTTAACCTTCAAAAGCTCTCTTCTTTCATAAAGCTGGTGTAAATATAGCAATAACAACATCAGATAAAAGCAAGATGCATCAAAAGATTTAGGGCGCTTGTGTATTTAAAAGAATTATATCTTGTTTATAGTACAGTATAAAATGCACAACTGATTTATATAGCAGCTAGTCCATGCCACAGGAAATCTCATTTCAATCATAAATGGCAGGATTTGATTTAAGAATTCATTCTTTAATGGGTCTGCAGTGTTCAAATTTAAACTTGCTCAATTCATCAGCAAAATATTCAATATGGGGCACTGGGAACTCATTTAGGCAAACAGTGACTTTTAATATAAATTTTCCAGGAGATTTCTTCATTGATTCAGCAGTTTAGTGCAAAATGATTTGTGCGATACATTCTCCAGAATCAATGAAGGTTGAGTCAACGGCTAATATAAAACCATCATCACGCCAAGTACGGAGCGCATAGCAATGAACTTTGACTTCACCCTGAACTGTTCAGAAGGAAGACAAGGGTCGGATCATGGCAGGGAGAGGTGGGGTGTGGGGACCTCAGGATTGGACATCTCCATATCTGGCCTTTGTACTGTGTTGTTCAGGGTTGTGCTGCTTACTGCTTTCCTTATTGATGGGCTGAAGGGTCTTCCAGCCATCCTTCCATGTAGAGAAAAGGAAAGTCCTACACTTAGGCAAGAAAAACCAAAAGGACACTTATAATAGACGGGGTGAAACCAGGCTCAATAGCAGGAACTGGGAGAGGGATCTTGGAGTCTTAGTGGACAACCAGCGAAATAGGAGCCAGCCGGGTGCAGTTGCCGCCACCGCCAAAAAAGCTAATGCAATCCCAAATTGTATTAACAGAGGGATACAATCGAGATCAAGGGAGTTACTAATACCACTCTATAAAGCCTTAGTAAGACCACACCTAGAGTACTGCATCCAGTTTTGGTCACCACACTATAAACAAGATGTTGAGGCTCTGGAAAGAGTGCAGAGAAGAGCAACCAGGATGATGAGGGGACTGGAGGCTAAAACATATGAAGAACAGTTACAGGAACTGGGCCTGGCTGGTCTAGGGAAGAGAAGGACCAGGGGAGACAGGAGAGCATCTTCCAATATTTGAGGGGCTGCCCCAGAGAGGAGAAGAGGGTCAAACTATTCTCCAAGGCACCCGAATGCCAGACAAGGAATAATGGATGGAAACTGAACAAGGAGAGATTCAACCTGGTGAACCATCAATCCATGGAACAGAATTTGCGTTCAGAAGTTGTGGGAGCTTCACCGCTGGAGGTTTTCAAGAGGAGACTGGACTGCCATTCGTCAGAAATGGTTCAGGGTCTCCTGCTTGGGCAGGAGGGGTTGGACTGGGTGACTTACATCTCTTTGTCTTAAGGAAAGATAGACTGAACAGTCATCTCAGGTGACACTGGTGGGAATTTATTTATTTGTTAATTTTTTTATGGCGCCCATCCCCTCTATCTGGGTGACTCTGGGTGGCTTTCAGTTTATATAACAAATAAAAAAAAATGATTACCTATATTAAAATATTAAAACTACGCAGATTAAAATGTTAAAAACTACTTATGTCTAATGAATAAAGTTGAGGAAGGACTTCTCAGTCAGACTGGAAAACTTTCAGCTTATTCAGTGGAAGCAGTCAGAATACTTCTAGCATCTGTGAAAGCTAGAGAATAAAATTTTAGATTTTGGGTTGGTCTTAAGAAAGATATTGCTGCCTTGCTAATGTTTCAGGGTGGTTTTTTTTTTCTTGATTAAACAATGCAACTTGACATTGTATAAACAGACCAAGGTACTTTAAAGCTTTAAAAATTCTTGTAGTTTCTGTCATCTGTGTGATATTGAAAATAGCCCTAACCTAACCCCCCCTCCCTCCCTCCCCCCTCCCTTTCCCTCTTCTCTTCCTCCCTCCCTCCCTCCCTTTCTGTCTCTGTAATTTCTAACACTATCCAGAAAAGGTTTCTATGCTAATGAAGGCCAGTCTTTTATTGATTTAATTTCCAGATTATTTACTGCTCAGCAAGAGATGTTGCTCAGTTCTGGCACATCCTATCAACTTCTTGTGAGCTATGAGGCAAAAGATGATGAACGAACCAAGGAAATGGGTTATCCTTGCCCACTGAACCCTAAGGTCTCCCACAGATACCATCTACCATATCTGGGTGAAGAGGGCTTTGCTCTCACGTGGAAATCAATGGAGCACCAAACCCTGAGTGAAAGCAAATGTCTTACTTTGTTCATAGTTATCAGAATAACTGTGATGACCCAGGGTGGGATACAAAACAAACACAGTCACAGAAAACAGGTGAAGCCCCTTTTACTCCTTCACTTTGCTTCCAAGCTCCGAATATCCTTGACTGGAGACGAAAAAACTCCCACACAAACAGTTACAGGAAGGAGGGAAAAAGCAACACAAACCAGGCAAGATAAGGGCTGGAGGATGTCCACAGATAACACACACTGGGAAGGACGCCAAACTCAGAGAGGAACCATAAACTAGAGATATTTCCATGCTTTGTTTCCAGCACTGGCCCATACGCAGGTCCGACCTCTCCCTGTCGGCTGTTCCTCCTCTCCCTCAGAGTCCGTCTCCACCAGGGGCATGACAATAACAGAATTGGAAGGGACCTTGGAGGTCTTCTAGTCCAACCCCCTGCTTAGGCAGGAAACCCACTTCAGACAAATTATTATCCAATCTCCTCTTAAAAGCTTCCAGTGTTGGAGGCAAGTTTTTGTTCCACTGATTAATTGTTCCAACTCTCAGGAAATTTCTCCTTAGTTTTAAGGTTGCTTCTCTCCTTGGTTAGTTTCCTTCCGTTGCTTCTTGTCTTACCCTCAGATGCTTTAGAAAATCACTTGACCCCTTCCTCTTCTTTGTGGCAGCCCCTCAAGTATTGGAAGACTATTATGTCACCCTTAATTCTTCTTTTTACTAGACTAGATATACCCAGTTCCTTCAACCGTCCTTCGTATGTTTTAGCCTTCATATTTTAGAATGATAATCTACAGTAAATCTAGCTATAAAATGGGAATTACTTGGGAGAGTAGGTTATCATCGGCCCTAGCAAAACTGATTACACGCACCACACATAGCACACTAGGCTTTAACCCCCGATAGCCTAAGCGAAGGCTGGGAAAGTTTGCAAGCTCTAACTCAAGACATTTTGAGAACACTTGAATGGAGAAAGCGGGTTTAATGAAACAACATTCATTCACTTTCTTTTGGACTTTGTACCAGTCCGTGGGGTAAACTAAAATAATTTGTGCCCTTGGTTTTTGTAAAAACTAAGCTAAACTCTTTTATTGCACCAATGAGGAGGGGGTGTTTGCGTCATGGAATACCATATTAAAAATAGGCAGCAGTTGCTAAGGTCCAAAGTTATTTTTTTTCAGCAATGTCATAACTTCAAAAGATTGCAGAATGAGGCAGTCTGTAAGTAAAGTCTCCACTGTTCCATGGCCTGGCTGGGTGAAGTTTTGCCCTTCTCCATACAAATGCAGTTAAACAAACATTTCTTCCATTCCTCAAGGAGCCCCGGATCACCTTCTACCTACAAGCTACAAATGTTGTTTTTAGGTGGCGAGATCTTATCAAAGGCTCATTTATCTTTGGATCAATGTCATCTTCAGAAGACCTTAGGGACAAAATGACTTTCGCCGTCTCTCTTCAGTCAACATTCTGTCGGATTTCCTGCCCTCTTTCCTCAGAGCTCCGTTTGCACGACGTGCTGAACAACCGCGTTACAAAGTCAACGAATGCAGTGATTCACTCGACAGACTCTGGCAAGAAAGATCGTGAAGCGGGGTAAGACTCACTTAGCAACGGTCTCATTTTGCGATGGAAATTTTGGGACAGAAATGTCTTCCTGTCAAAGGCCGTTTCTCCCCTCCCCCCCCGACCATCGAGGGACACCAAGGCAGCCCCCATAACTCAACCCCCTTCAAAGTGTTATAAAGTCCATCAAGAAGAACTACGTAATGTTGGCTTTAAACAAGCTCAACCCATCGCCCTTCCTTACACACATATCGTTTCCTTTAAGGTGATCAACCAACCAGCAATGGCACAGAACCGATGCGAGATCCCATTTCTCTTCATCAGCTGATGGGTGGGGAGGGGGAGACATTAAGAGGAATAAAAAAAAAACCCCAACATTGCATACCAAACGAACCTCCGTTGGACCTTCCCAGCTTCTTTCGTTGTACGTTGAGTCCACACGCACCTTGCCTGGAGTGTATGAACAGAGGCGTAGAATCAAACTCACCTGAAGTCTTACTACCGCTTTATAGAGCCTTAAGTAAGGCCACACCTGGAATCCTGCATCCAGTTTTGGTCGCCCACATTGGAAAAAAGATGTTGAGACTTTTGAAAAAGTGCAGAGAAGAACTGCTAAGATAACGAAAGGCCTGGAGAAGAAAACACAGAGAACGGTTGCAGGAATTGGGTATATTGTTGATATGATAGCAGTCTTCCAGTATTTGAGGGGCTGCCCCAAAGAAGAGGGAGTCAAGCTATTCTCCAAAGCACCTCAAGGCAGGACAAGAAGCAACAAGGATGGAAACTCATCAAGGAGAGAAGCGACCTGTGGAACAACTGGCCTCCAGAAGGTGTGAATGCTCCAACCCTGGGAGTTTTTAGAAAGAGATGGGAGAACCATTTGTCTAAGCAGAGGGTTGCCCTAGAAGACCTCCAAGGCCCCTCCTGGCTCCATTCTGATTGACATTTTGATTGACAGGGGCCAAAGGAAAGCCTTCCTTTGAAAGGTCAGATGGGGGCTGCTGCTTTGAAGCTGGTGGAGCCAGGTCCACTTAACACCTGGGTGACTAGCTTGACCCCTGCAGTGATTCACTTAACAACTGTGGCAAGGAAGGTCACACTATGGGGCATCCCTCACTTAACAACTGGCTTGCTTAACAATGGAAATTTGGGGCTGAATTGTGGTTGTAAGTTGAGGAATAGAGTCTAGTAGAGTAAAGTAGAACAGAACAGAATAGAATAGGAATAAGAACAGAACAGAACAGAGTAGAATAGTAATTGGAATAGAACAGGATAGAGTAGAATAGAGTAGAATAGAACAGAATAGGACAGAAATTGAAATAGAATAGAACAAACAGAGTAGAATCGAATCGAATCAAATAGAATAACAGAGTTGGAAGGGACCTTGGAGGTCTTCTAGTCCAACCCCCTGCCTAGGCAGGAAACCCTACACCACTTCAGACAAATGGTTAGCCAACAAGTTATTTAAAAAAAAAAAAACTTCCAGTGTTGGAGCATTCACAACTTCTGGAGACACGTTGTACCACTGGTTGATTGTCCCAAATGTCAGGAAATTCCTCCTTAGTTCTAAGTTGCTTCTCTCCTTGATGAGTTTCCATCTGTTGCTGGTTGTCCTGCCTTCTGGGGCTTTGGAGAATAGCTTGACTCCCTCTTCTTTGAGGAAGCCCCTGAGAGATTGGAAGGCTGCTACCCCTCTCTCTCTCTCTCTCTCTCTCTCTCTCTACTGTCTTGCTTAACAATTCATTCATGAGTGCTGTAAGTCTCCAGATGTGTCTTGGACAGTGCTTAAACCCAGAACTATCTTGACATCACTGCCAGTGAGGAAGGATCAGGGCAAAAGCCTCAGATCTACACCAAACAGACTTTCAACAAAATTCTCTTGAGGGGAATTTGCTTTTTCTGGAACTGGACCAAGGTTTTTGATCGTAATTTCGATCCAGAGCTTCTCAGGCATCAAAGAAGGCAACCCTATTTGGTGTTGGCATGAAGGGCTGTCAAAGCGGAGAAGCTCCGGGAGCCGGGAACGAAACGGGATTTGCCTGTTTATGTGAAGAATGATTAACTTTAAATGAATCGTTGACCTTTCTTGAATGACATGTGACCTGTAAGATATCAGAGCTGTAGATCACGAGCTATTCTGGAAAATTGCTGTCTGCCAACTGAAAATAAACAATAAGATATCAAATATAGTTTGGCAAAATTGACTTGGTTTAACACTGGAGTGGGGGGGAAAAAGTGAATTATTTTGACTCACCAGTCAGAACGCATCAATTCATTTCAGATCATCCTTGATCTGAAACTGGAGGTACTTTTTGGATTTCCACCCCCCACATTTCATAAATTGATGTCTGCTGGAATGAAAAGCCTTATTTATGCCATATACGCTGGGAAGAAGAAATCTAAATAGAAAGATGGCTAGGATAAAATATTCTAAAATATTTTAGAATGATATTGATGCCTGTCTCATTATTCTGCTCAGTTTCAAAAGTCAGTCAATATAATCTTTTTTTTTTTTTGGTAATAATGATTTGAATTTTATGGCCAATTAAAGCAACCTTGAATGGAAACTGTTCCACTGTAATTTTTTTGAGATTAATCCATTTTATACTGTGCAAACCCTGAGTGTTGAGTTCTGGACCAATAAGCTATGGAGACCTGTTACAGCAATGCTTTTTCTTCAAGTTTTAATTAATAGTTGCTGAAGGCGCCAAGTTTTAACAGAACTACCGTCCGTACCTTTGAATCATAGCTACTAAACAGCCATTTTAGTTTCACATTAACCAGAATGCAAATGTTAGGTTTATCACTGGGTTGATATGTAATTTTTGTTGTTGTTCAAGATCAGATCTAAGATCTAGGATCCAGGTCAACTTCCCGCTGAGAGATGCCCAAATCCTGACTTGCCTTCCCTTCTTTTTTTCCTTCTTGACTGATGTGTCCTTCCTTCCTTCCTTCCTTCCTTCCTTCCTTCCTTCCTTCCTTCCCTCCCTCCCTCCCTCCTTCCCTCCCTCCTCCCTCTCTCCATCCTTTCCTCTTGGAGTTGTGGATGCTCCATTCCTGGAGGATTTCAAAAACAGGCTGGACATCCATTTGATTGGGATGGTATAAGGTCTCTTATAAGGGGGGGGGGGGTTGGACTAGAAGACCTCCAAGGTCCCTTCCAGCCGTGGGATTCTATCTTTTGTCTTCAGCTAACAAATACTTTTGAAGATCACAGAGAATTACTAGCCACCCATTATACATTTCACGTTTTAAGCCCCTGACTAAGGCCTACCAGCTTTAAAACATTATGATTAGATTTTAAGAAAAAGTCATTTCAACCTGTTGGAAGTTAGAACCCGCCCCTCACCTAGAGAAATGAAATATTTTAGGATATACTAAAAAGGCAGAATATTTCCCCTAAAAGAGAAGTAGAAACTCAGAGAGTCAGAAACTCAGCCCCCCTCTCACTTTTGTTAATGAGCCAGTAAGGCATGGGCCAGTTTATTCTACATAACAAAGATCTACCTCCTCCAGGTAGAGCCATAATAGGAATTGCCCAAAACCCTTTCATTGCGTCATCATCCAGCAAAACTCAACCCAGCCTGGGACCCCAAAGGCAGCCTACAAAGTTACCCTTGCTGGCCCCAATCAGAATACAAGCTTAAATTCAAATCCCCACAGAGGGCATAAAACCCACCACCGCTTTCAGCTTCTCTTCCCCTTTTTCTTCGCCCAAGAGCTCCAAGGCATGTGGCATCCTGTCCACCATTAAACCTTCTTTCCAAGCAACTTCCACGTCTTCCTTCCCCACTTGGAACCGAACCCAGATGGATATTTCTTCCAACAAACTCAGCAAGCCTAAAATGCAAACATGGATTGTTAGTAAACAAATGAGGAAAAAAAAAAACCCGTCCAATTCTTTTCATTGTTACTACAAACATAGAGAGAAACTTCCGTGGAGACAATCAGTTGAAATTAGAAATGTTAATAGATTTACAGGAGAAAAACATCTCCCTGACTCCATAACCCTCCAATTGTTTACCACAACATGCTAAAAGCCAGTTTTGCTGGCCAGTTTAGACCCAGAATTGCACAAAAGTAGCCAAGTTTTGTGTAGTGCCCCATAGGTCAAAGAGGGGAAAAAAATCACTGTTGTCTCTTTATAGGAATCCTATTTTTTTTTTAAAGCCGAGATAAATTTGCTTTGTGTTTACATATGTAAATACATCTGGACCTCTTTTTGTTTAGCAGGAAAGACTAATTCATTCACCCAAACAAGTGACCACGTAGCAGATGAATAAATTAGAAACAATATAGGAAAGATTAGTAGAGACTGTGTTAATCTGAATAATATTGGTTTGGCTTTAGTTCCACTGAAATTAATTGAGACAAATTATTCATGACTAATTTAAAATCCTATTGATTTTAGTAGAACTAAACTGTGACAAAGCTCTCCAGGATCCAACCTATTAATAATATAGAAATTGATATTAACCAACCTGAAATAGAAATAAAATAAGTTACATAAACCAGCCCATTAATATTGTTTTTCATATTCATGCATCTTCCCCAAATACAGTGTGATAAAAACAATAAATCAACAGCCTTACTACGTGTATCAATAAGATTATTCGTGAAAAGATGAATAAGAACTTGCAACCTTATTGCTACCTCTTCGTTGTAACAAATTGCACAAATAATCATTAACATTTTTCACCAAGTTCGCAGTGTGTCTTATGCAACCTAAAAGGTTTATATTTGTTTATTTTCTTCTTTTAACTGGAAATACGCAGTCAGTGTTGCATTGCTATTGGACTTCATAATGTTTGAACATCGTAGCATTTACATTTATTTCTACAGTGTGAAATCAGCAATTTAGCAGCTGTCAGCAAATTCAATAGCAACTCATAAGAACATAGAATAAGCAATTGCAACAGGCAGCTTAAATCCTGCAACAATACCTCTGACACCATCCCACATCCACACTTGCCTCTCCCAGGTCCTTGGGAAGGGCTGGATAGGTGGACAAAAATGGCAAATCCAGGCTGAACCTCTGGCTGACTGTGCAACAAACCAACTATTAAAATAATATCATGTTCCTTGGTCTGTTACATCTGAAGACTTTAATTCTTCTATGTCCAATCTTTCTTTCTCTCTCTCTCTTTTAAAAGCGTATATTTTTGCATATATTTAACCAACCTTGGATCTGTGAGAAAAGGACAACTAGGCCCTAAAATTGGTGTAGGCCTCTGCTTAATCGAAGTCCTCAAATTAAATATATATATATCAATCTCACATTACTCTGAAAAGCACAGAGCCGGAGACAGAAGCCTGAAGATGATGAATGAGACTTCATCGAAACGTTGCCTAGATACTTCGAATCTTACGCGGGAGAAAACCCGAACAACCAAAGATCCACATATAAATACCCGCGAGAACCTCAGAAAACAAATAT
>NW_020769446.1:338008-374347 GCF_900518735.1 Pseudonaja textilis | reverse complement strand
GAGGAGGAGAAGGAAGAAGAAGGAGGAGCAGGAGGAGGGAGAGGAAGGAGGAGGAGGAGGAAGAAGAAGAGGAGGAGGAGGAGGAAGAGGAGGAGGAAGGGGGAGAAGGAAGAAGGAAGGAAGAGGAGGAGGAGGGGGAGGGAGAAGAAGGACGTGGAAGAGAAGGAAGAAGGAGGAGCAGGGGAAGGAGGAGGAGGAGAAGAAGAAAAAGAAGGGGAGGAGGAGGAAGAAGGAAGAAGGAGGAGGAGCAGGAGGAGAAGGAAGAAGAAGAAAAAGAAGGAGGAGGAGGAGGAGGGGGGAAAGAAGAAGAAGAAGAAGAAGAAGAGGAGGAGGAGGAGGAGGAGGAGATCATCATCATCATCATCATGGGAATCTGGGGAACTGGAGGGAGCAAGCCCTACTGGCTGGGGAAAAGGCTGGAATGGTCCAGAAATATCTTCTTTCCTCAAGGGGCGGAAAGGAGGGTATCAGAAAGACCCCCAAATTCTGGAGACTGGGCCTTGTTCGAAGTGTAGATTTTGTTGACATTTTTGGCTTCTGATTTGTTCGTTTCTTCATCAACATCTTTTGTTAACAATCCCATCATCCCTTGTGGGGTGGAGTCTGGGTAACTGAATTGGAGCCGAGTGTTTACTGGCCGGATACCCTTCCTGTCACCAATGCGGAATTATATTCAGCAGATATATTCTCATTGTGCTGAGAGAGAGAGAAATATCTGCCTCTGCCTGGGATCGAACTCACAGCCTCCTGATTGTGAGGCGAGAGCTCCACCTCTAGGCCACTGCACCACTCTCTGATCTTTTCTTCAGATGGGCTTTGTAATTTATTCATTTATCCATTGATTGATTGATTGATTCATTCATTCATCCGTATCTTTTATTTGCCACCCATCTTGTATCCAACAAACCCGCATAATGGCACTATAGATTTCCTCCTCCCTCCTATTAGTGCAGCTCACACTGTCCCATGGAATGCCATTGTATTGTTATGAGAAAGTGTCATTGGGTTTTTTAACCACCTGCAGAAGTGTCCTTGGCTCCCACAGCTCGACTGCTTGAAGCCTCACCCTTCCTTCCCCTCTGGTTCTTTGGCAAGCTGAGAGGCGATAACAGTTGCAACTGCATAAGTGCACTTCGAGCTTGACTGTAGCGTTGTTACACCTTTCTTTGAGGTTGCTTGAAATGATATTGTTCTGTATGGACATTAGCATTCTTGGAATCCTGCACCCCTGATTGGACAAGCGCACAGCAACCGGATTGGTCGAGCGCGCGGCACTGATTGGCCGTTCCAAAGCGACCGCGATTGGCCGAGCCGATCGCGGGCGATTCGAATGGCTGTCATTGGCCGCAGCGCCCGGCACCAGTTCAATATAAGCCGCCGCATACCCAGCCGGCGGCAGATTTTAAAACCTGAATAAAAAGAGCTAAAACCAGTCACTGCCTCGCGTCTTTTGTGATCGTATCGGCCAATACGACAGATATCATCCCCATTTCTATTGTTTGAAGTATCTTTTATTTCATCCAAGAATGTTAGGCAGGGTTTCAGCGGACTTTCTCCCTAACACCCATCGTCTGAATCTGTTTATAGAAGGACTGTACCTGCCTACTCATTAGTTCTATTCAATATCAGTACCCCAGAATTCTTTGTAAAGTCGCTTTGGGTAGCTTATACATATCCCCAAGTGGTCATTTATTTTATTTTTAAGGATTTGCTTATAATCTTTTAAGGTGATTCAATTACCAAGGTCTGTGAATAGATTCTAATTATGCTTTTAACTAGAGAGATTGGACAATCATTTGTCTGAAATGGCTTAGGGTTTCCTGCTTGAGTAGTTAGTTGCACTAGTCCAGGGGTCGCCAACCTTTTGGACCTCAAGGACCACCCAACTCATCATTTTGATAAATCCTGCGGACCAGAGACCCTGGGAAAATCCCCCAAAAAAAGTCTGCAGGAAATTCCCCCACCCTGTTTTCCAACTGATCGATCGTTCTTTACTTGGGATTGCAGGATACCGTCTCCAGCTCCGTTCTCAGGGAGAGAGAGAGAGGAGAGACTTTTGGCTTCAGGCAAGGAAAGCAGCAGAAGCAGCAGAAGTCTTTCTTTCTCTCCCCCAAACTCTGCCACAAATGAGCCTTTTCCAGCGCAGCCTCTTGGAGCAGGAGGCCTTGCAGGGTCCCAAAGACTCATTTCTGGCAGAGTTTGGGGGAGAGAAAGAAAGACTTTGGCTGCTTTCCTTGCATGCTGCCAAAAGCAGAAGAAGGAAGGAGCAGAAAGAAGCAGCCCTGTGGCTGGGCAAGGTGTGTGGGGCAAATGGGGCAAGTTCTCCCCTCCCCCCTCTCCCCCCTCCCCTCACTCCCTCGTGTTGTTCGTAATGCAAGCGACACAAGCCTTGTGTTCTCGCACAGCCTGGATTCATTGCTTTGTAGGGGGGGGGACGGCATATCTCTGCAGACCACCAAAATTTTCTCATGGACCACCAGTGATCTCCGGCCCACTGGTTGGTGACCACTGGACTAGATGACCTCCAAGGTCCCTTCCAACTTTGTTATTCCATTAAATTAACATTTCCCATTAGAAAAGGAGATGATTTTAAGGAAAGAGACTTAGCCGTTTTTCAGCACCATTTCTAACAATTTCTAACGGTCCTGAAGAGCCATTTCCTTAATGTCCACTGTGCTATTAGGTTTATTAGCGCCATTAGTTCATTCCTTCCCATTGTTACCCCATTTTCAATCAAACATGCATATCTACACACAATCCCAGGCCAAGACAACTAAAGCTTATTTTTATCCCGTTCAAATATCTTTGCAATTAAAAAAGAAACGGATACCGTGTCGCACAGTGCTAAAAACGGAGAATTCTACCTTGATTGAATTAAATGCATTTTGCAGGATCCAATTTGGTCAGTCCTTGGTCCCAATGAGGTTGAATCTTCTCAGCTATCCCATCTTCAGGGGACTTCTCTCGAGCAGAGCATGTTGTGTGTGTGATATATATATGGTGCCTGCTGTGTGTGTGGCTTTTTAGATGCTGATTGGGGTGATAACAGATAACAGATAATCAGAGTTGGAAGGGACCTTGTAGGTCATCTAGTCTAACCCCCTGCCCAAGCAGGAGACCCTACACCATTTTTGATAGCTGGCAGTCCAATCTCTTCTTGAAAGCTTCCAGGTATGAAGCTCCCACAACTTCCAAAGGCAACTTCTGTTCCATGGGTTGATTGTTCTCACTGTCAGATAATTCCTCCTTATTTCCAGGTTGAATCTCTCCTTGTTCAGTTTCCATCCATTATTCCTTGTCTGGCCTTCGGGTACTTTGGAAAATAGCTTGACCTCCTTTTTCCTCTCTGTGGCAGCTCCTCAAATATTGGAAGACTGCTATTCTGTCTCCCCTGGTCCTTTTTTTTAATTAAAACCAGATTAAAGTCAGATTAATAGAGTTGGAAGGGGCCTTGTAGATCATCTAGTCCAACCTGCTGCCCTCAAGTATTGGAACATGGCTCTCCTGTCTCCCCTGGTCCTTCTCTTCACCAGACTAGCCAGGCCCAGTTCCTGCAAACATCCATCGTATGTTTGAGCCTCCAGTCCCCTCATCATCCTGATTGCTCTTCTCTGCACTTTTTCTAGGGTCTCAATGTCTTTTTTATACTGTGGTGACCAAAACTGGATGCAGTACTCTAGGTGTGGCCTTACTAAGGCTCTATAGGGTGGTATTAGTACCTCCCGTGTGTGTTGATGGCTGGCTTTTAAACCATTGGCTGTTGTTTCTTGTGTTGCCCAACCTTCACCTTCTAAGTACTTGATAGACTGTTGGTAAATCATCACTCCTGTTGACTGATGAAGAGCCCGACTCCCCATAAAATACATTTATTCTCCACCTTGCTATCCTGCCTGTCCCTCATCACAAAGATCATCTGTAAATCTCGTGACAGCTGGGGCTTCAGGAGCACTTCCCGGATGAACTTTATTCTTCTGGGGAAATGCCACCTCAAAGGAAGTAGGTTTCATCTGAATTCTCACGTCCGACGGCACCTTCACCTCCTTGCCTGGATGTAAATCCAACTTGTTCTCCATCAGCCAACCCATTATCGGATCTAAGCAGCCTTCAGGAGTTTGATTAAGGATAAAGGAACTGGAGATTAACAAAACAAACGCTGTATTCTTCATTAACCTGGTGGCTTTTAGGTGAAATTCCAATCTTTGTGTTCAATCTACCAGGTGAATGAAGTGTCCTGAGATGCCTTCAAACCAAGGCCAGCAATTCAGGCACCAGAGGGGAAAACAAAAAATGTTTCAAGACCTGACAGGAGGTTTCACCCCTCTCTAGTTTCCAAATATATTGTGTCAGATGATAGGAGATGTTCAACTGAGTGCAATTAAGAGAGGTCTCCTCGGAGAAGACCCTAATGCTGGGAAAGACGGAAGGCCAAAGAAGAAGGGGATGGCAGAGGGTGAGATGGGTAGATGGGGTCATCAACACAATGAACATGAATTCCGGAGGACAGGGTGTGTGAGTCTCTGGCATGCTGCGGTCCATGGGGTTGTGAAGAGTTGACACAACACAACTTAGTGACTGAACAACAACAAAGGGAAGAAGCTACATGTGAAAGAGAAGGGCTTAAGCCCCTCCTCCCCTTCTGAGGCTCCAAAAAGTATTATTGCTTAAAGCTTCATTTGGAAAGAAATAAAGGGCAATAAATATCGACATTTTTGTCTTAGCATAGAAGCTGTCAAATCTGGATGTTTAGCTTTAAATTATTCATGTCTCCTGGATATTCCAAGCAACATACTCATGTCAACACCAAGCTGTCGTGCCCCTGTTGGAATCTGATTCTGAGGGGGAGATTGAGCAGCTGACAGGGAGTGGGAGTGCGGCTCTGGAGGCTGTGGAAGAAAATTGGGAAAGGACACAGTCCATCTGGGTAGTCAGAGGAAGACCCAGGCCCACCCCCTCTTCATCCTAGGGCATGCAGGGAGGACCAGAGAAGGGAGCAACGTGGCTTACAGGGGAGAAAAGGGTCCTGATTCCCTTCATTAGCTGCAGCTGGGAAAACAGGATTTAAAAAGGGCATTTGCTCACAGTACCTTGCTGGAAGCAAAGTGTGAATTATCTTTGTTTGTCAAGTCTTATCTGGGTTCTGGCGTCCTCCCAACTGTATGTGTTTCGTTATCTTTTGAAGTCTGCAACTCCTTATCCTGCCCTGTCTTGTTAATTGCTCAGTGTGGTTTGTGTTGGTTTTTATTTATAATTTATATGTACTTTGGGTTCGGACTGAATTTCTTCCCTTTAAAGACTGTTCTTGGGAGAGTTTTTTCTCCAACAGATGATAACTGGACATTAGGGGCCAAGTTGGAAGAATTAAAGGGACTTTACCTACTTTTGTGACTTTGTTGCTTTTGTGTCACGCCCCTTTGGGTCATCACACAAAGCATTCAAAGAAACCCACAAGAATGGTTATGCTTGATGGAGGATACACGATTGTGCACTCTTTCCTTCTTTCAGGGTCTCAAATTGCTTTGTCCTTCATTGCTTGCAGGTGTGTCAGCTGGTGGTGTAAACTATCTTGTTGGGGGTGACATCGAGAGATGCTGCGTTAGCCACAATAACCAAGCATGGATAGCTCAAAAGTGCAAGATGGTTCTGTTACCTATTAAAATCTCCAAAAATATTGAACTTTCAATAGTTCAAAAATGGAGTTCCTTCTGTCCTCTTTCAGTACACTGGAAATCCCTCAATTATCAATCAACCAATGATCAACCAAAATCCCATTTAATCCTACCGCTACGAGAACAAAAGAGCGCCCAATCATTAGCATTTGACCAGCTCAAGGTCATTGCTGAGATAATTTCTTCCCGGTTTGAAGGGCTTCGGCGACAGACAGAAATCCGCAATCGTGCGCGGTTTCTGTCTGGGCTTGCCACTGGAGTGCCCCGACCTGGCTGGTTTGGGGCTAAGCCACCCCGTAGAGGTGATGAAGAGGGGGGAGACCGCCAGCAGAGTTGAGGAGAGCTGCATCTCTCCTTCTCAGCTGGTCAAACTCCCTTTCCCGAAGGCGGTTGCAGCGGTGGTCAGAAATGGCCACCACAAAGAAGAACTCGCCCGGAGAAGAATGTGCAGGAGGAAGATAAGAAGTGAAAGTTTTGGCTGACCGGGTTAAATGGTAAAAGCAACAACTAAGGTACCCTGGAATTTAAACTTACAAAAAATAACATCGCTCCCAAAGAAGAGTCGGAAGCAGCGAAGGAAAGTGAAAAGGGAAAAGTTTGGCTTTTTTTTCCTTCTCTCTCCTTCCTTATACTGACAACTAAGAGACTTAAATAAGAAATCGGAAAAATCCGCTTTGGCATCAACAGGCAATTAAGCTGAAAATAAAACAAAATGCCAAAGGGATAATAAAGATTTCTGGACATTAAAATTTTTCTTTTTTATAAGCAGGAAGGGAGAGAAAAAGAATAAGGGCAGGATCTGGAAAGAGGGAGGAGACTGCCTGGAATTAAAAAGAATCTACAGTAAAACTTCAACAAGACTTCTAAAAGATACATTTTAATGACAGTCCATCATCTTCTGCATTGCATTTGTAATGTATATAAAAACCAACGTAGCCCTCTCTTTCCTTCCTTCTTAAGCACCAAGATTAGCAGTTTTGTGATTTGTGTGTGTGTTTGTGTGTAGATGTGGTGTTTTTTTTTTTCAGTCTCCACCACACCTGGCTGGTAAGGCCCCGAAGACTTTGCCCATCTCTGCTTCTTTCTCACTTTGCTTGACTTCCTAAAAAAAAGAAAACCCAGTAAAATTCTATTTCCCCATAAAGGTTTTCACTGGCTGCACGTTTTTTAATTACTCCTCCATTTTTATGGAAACCAGGCAGCTGCTCCAAAGCCCCACATCCTGGCTTGAACAGGCCTCCTTTAACCTGTGTGTATTGTTTGGCACTGTATCGTTTGGCACTGATGCGGTGGCTCAGTGGCTAAGACACTGAGCTTGTCAATCAGAAAGGTTGGCAGTTTGGCGGTTTGAATCCCTAGCGCCGCGTAAAGGAGTGAGCTCCTGTTCCTCGTCCCAGCTTCAGCCAACCTAGCAGTTCAAAAGCATATGCAAGTAGAAAAATAGGGACCCCTCTGGTGGGAAGGTAACAGCGTTCCCTGCACCTTTGACACTTAGTCATGTCAGCCACATGACCATGGAGACGTCTTCAGACAGCACTGGTCCTTCAGCTTTGGAACAGAGATGAGCACTGCCCCCTAGAGCCGGAAACAATGAGCACATACATGCGAGGGGAACCTTTAACTTTATCGTTTGGCAAGACCGATAAGATCTTTGTGTTTGCTGCAAGACCACAGTTGTGTTAAAAGCTAACGAAGACCCTCATTTTCCCTTAAAGTCACTCTCCCCAAGCCCAGGCGAAGGCCAGACAGCCACAGTTGAGGACCAGGGGTCATCTGGACTAAAATGAAAGCCTGCATGGATGGGCTCAAGAGTTTCCCCCGACAGATTCATCCTGAGGCCAGTACTGTTTCCTCCAGGGTGGGTACCTTGGCGGCTCTCCGCAAAAACATTAACAAATATCTCAAGCAGTCCAGGGATGGGATTCAAATTTCTTAACAACCGGTTCTGTGGGCGTGGCCTAATTTGTGGTGATCATGTGGCTGGCTGGGTGTAGCTTGTATGTAAATATTATAAATATTTATATAAATATTGAATTTTTTTTATTAAAATAGAGCCACTTTTACCCAAAAGCAGACAAAGCAGGCAGGCAGACTGAGTTGCTTGCAGAATCACTGACTCACTCAGAGATCTACCTTTCTGCCATCTGCTACCTGACTCTGCACTGAAAAATAGAAGCTTCAGTCCTAAGGAAGGTTCGGCTCTGCTTTTAGATTAGCTAGAAAGCAAGAAATCCAAGGATTTCCTGCTTTCTAGCTAATCTAAATCAGCCCTTTAATAAATAATCTTTAATAAAGTTTATTTTAAAATTAAAAAAATAAATAAATCGGCACAGCAGAACAGCTGATGTTTGGGGGGAAAAAATGGAAAAATAGCAACTTAACAAGCAAGTTTGATGGCGCACATACCAGGCAAGGAGTGAGTGAGCGGGGAGGGGAGGGGCCGGTTCTCCAAACTGTGCAGAATCGTAACAACAGGTTCTATAGAACCGGTCCGACCAGGTAAAATTCCACCCCTGGAGCAGTCTAATGCTGCAACTCTGCCACTGAAAACTCAGACTCTGCCAGAAGCGAGACTTCTGCTGGTGCAGCCTCTTGGTGCAGGAGGCCTTGCAGAGTCCCCAAGACTCATTTCTGGCGGAGTTTGGGGGAGAGAAAGAAAGACTTTGGCTGCTTTCCTTGCGTGCAGCCAAAAGCAGAAGAAGGAAGAAGCGGAAAGAAGCAGCCCGGTGGCCAGGCCAGGCGCGTGGGGCAAATGGGGCAAGTTCCCCTCCTCCATCCTTTCCCCCCTCCCCTCACCCCCTCGTGTTGTTCGCAATGCAAGCAATGCTAGCCTTGTGTTCCCACAGGCCATGTAGGTGGCACAGCCTTGTGTTCCTGCACAACCTGGATTAATTTTTTTTGGTGGGGGAAGGACATTTCTCTGTGGGCCACCGAAATTTTCTCGTGGACCACCAGTGGTCTCCGGCCCACTGGTTGGTGACCACTGGTTCAAAGCACCAACATTCCTGTGGTAAGTCCTCGATTGTTGAAAACCTACCAAAGGAGGCCCCACAACCAAGCCATCCTGTGAGTGAGGAACATCACGACGCCACTGTTTTCTCCGCCAAAGAAAATCTGCCTCTTAGTTTGATTTTCATTTGAGGTTTATGCACAACGAATGCAGCTCAATAATGCTAGAACTCTGTTCAGTAAAACTGCAAGCCCCTGCCATTTACAGTATATCATCGCTCGATGACAGCAGGAATGGTGGGAGTTCATTATAGGGACCATGAATTGTTGGAGGTAATTTAGATTACAATTTAAAGTTTAATTTAAAAATCTATCAACAAATGTGAAAGTGCTCGAGGAACATTTTAAAATGCACTTTAATCTCCCAGGCACAAATAGCTTTTTCAGAGCTCTAAACATCATCACCTGGCCAAACAGTAAAACTTTACTGCACCTTTAATTAAATTACAAACACAAAGGATAATTAACATTTTTATTTTATTCAGGCCATTGTTTTACTTCTGGGTCAATACCTTAAAGTTACAGCCATAGGATATCGAAAGAAGCTTAAAGCTGACACTTTCCACCAGATTACTACAGCATAATGGAAATGGCCTGTATAACTAGGTATATAAGTGCAAATCTATATGTACACACACACACACACACACCCCTTCTATTTTTCACAACCAACTTACACCAACAAAAAGGGGATAATATTCCCTTTTATTTCTTGGGAAAGATACTTGAACCAAAAGGAGGGAAAAAAAGGAAAATCGAGACCAAGGAGAAACCAACAAGAACAGAAAAGTTTTGACTTCTAAGCATTTTTTCAGTGCGAGCATTTTAAGAAGAGGAACGTCCACAAGACTAGGCAGAAGTTATAAAACTCCAGGTGGTTTCCAGACAGCAGTGGTGGGTGAGCTTGGTTTACAATCTGTCGTAACGAAGAAGTATTTTTCCTCCTAGAATCCCCTGCTGACCTACGCTGTTGCCTCTGAGCATGGGAAGTGTGCTTATTTTGTTCCAGGGAATACTGGAAGTTGAAAGTTGGGTATAAATTACGGGGCCTCCTCCAAATGCAATTTTAGAATCATCTGGCATTAGTTGAGGCTTGGGGAACCCAAACTCAATCAGACGGAAACTTCGGATCTTCTGATTCTGGGATTTCCTGCTTTCTTTTTCCAGCCTCAATCGTTCCCCAGAAAGTGTGGTTGGGAGATTCTAGATGTCCCCCCCAACTTCTTCTAGAGATCCATCTTATGGCTCATCTGGATTTTATTTTTCCAATGAAGGAGAATATTTGCAGCTCAGGATTGGACTGTGAAGTCCTTGGTGCCACAATAAGTGCCCTTGATTGGGTCTGAGTGGGCTTTTTCTGTAGAAGCTTCAATTCTCTGGAACAGCCTCACGCCAGGGCTCGGTTGGGTTCCTACTCTCATAATGTTCGGAAAATGACTGAAAACGCGGATCTTCCCTCAGGCCTTGAGCTGGGATAGTTACTGAGTCCCTGTAAAGAAGTTTTGTCTGTGATATATGATTTGTCTTCAGGATTCATATGCTCTGTGCTTCTCTTTGTATTCTTTGTAACTGTATATCGCTCAGATCAGATAGCATCTCAATGATATAGATAATAAATAAAGTTGGCTTACTTCCAGCCATCCCCAAATTGCTTTCTCAAAACCAACTGGACTACCCTTGTTTTGCCTGAAGTTGTTTCAATTCTCATCCAAGAAACTTCTCTCAGTTCAGAACTGAAGAAGCTTCTTGGATGGAAAGCGCAACATCTTCAAAAAAAACCCAAACAAACAAGGAAGTCCACCTGCCTTTTGAAAAGCTCCTTTGGGACAACCATGATCTGGGTGATGGAGAATCTCCATAGATCTTTACCTCGAGTTATTTGTTCCAATAAACATCCCATTTATTGCAGTAAGTACCCCATTTAGCCAATGTCATGTCCTTGGTAGAGTCGGACTCTGAGGGAGAGGAGGAACAGCCGACAGGGAGTGGAGGTGTGGTACCGGAGGTTGTGGAGGAAGCTGAGGAAGGGCAGAGGCCGGCTGAGCACTCAGAGGAAGAACCAGGCCCATCCCCTCTTCATCCTAGGACACACAGGGAGGAATGGAGAAGAGAACAACTTGGCTTATGAGAGAGGAAGTGGCCATGATCCCCCTCATTGGTTGCAGCTGGAGAGAAGAGTATATAAGAGAGATGGTTACAACACAGCATTGCCAGAAGCAAAGTGTGTTTTATTTTGGGCTGAAGTTATTTTGGTTGGCATCCTTCCAACAGACTGTGCCTTGTTATCTCCTTGAATTTGTTAATTATTTATCCTGATCTGTTGTGGAAATTTCATCATTGTAGTTTGGTTTTTATTTTCACCTCTATCTGCTCACTAAATTCGGACTGTATTGCTTTTTTTTGAAGACTATTTTTGAATACATTTTATCTCCAGCTGAGAATTATTGAACAGTGGAGCCAAATTGGAGGCATTAAAGGACATTTATTTACGTTTTGGATTTTGTTACGTTTGTGTTACACTCCAGGTCATCACAGCCAATGGGGTGGAGTTAGTGGGACCTCTATGTTAAGGAGACCCCTCCTTTCCTCCAACCGCAGGCCGTTTTCAAGACTCTAAATTTAACACCCAGAGCTCCATATTTATTCCAACATGTTCTTTTCTTTTCCTTTCTGCTCATTTTCATGTGCTTATAATGTTTTTGTCCGAGTTTTCCCCCAAGTCAATAGCTCAGTAATCAGAGTGTGTGCAGGAGGCAAAACAGTGAGATAGTTCTCACTTCTATATGTTAACAGATGAGTTGTGCTGCCTTGAATGGAAAAAAATATTGATCACTCCAATCACTTAATTATAAAGACATCAGAATGGGGCCAGCCTGCTGCTTTGATGCAAGCGCCATTCACCCAGGATTTCATTTTGTTTCCCTGGGCAGGAGAGGTACAACTTCCCCCAGCCTCGTGCAACTAGGATACAGGGACGCGTGGAGTTCCCCTGGGTGGGTCTCCAAGACGGGCAGCCTTGCAATCCCAGCCCTGTCTCGATAATCCTTTGGAATCCATTTCTGCGGGGATTCTGGTGGGATTCCTCAGAAACGGAGCTTCATTTATTGCGGCCTGGAGAGAACAGCAGCCGCTGGTCCATCTGCCTGACTTGAATCGTTGACTTGATCCAGATCCCCGAGTCATTCGGAATCAGTGATTTGGAAACAATCACCCGATTCCTTTCAGATCAGATCAATTCAGATCTAGGCATCCAAAGCCAATGGATGGGATTTCATCTAATGTGGAATCCAAAACACACAGGCGTACACCCAATAAATCTAACAAATAAATAAAACAAAAGAAATGTGCAAAAGTTGTCTGTATCAAAGCACTGTGGAGGACCATATTTTTTATTTTTTTATTTTTTTTATTTTGTCAATTGCTTACAAGATAATAGGTATAAGTAAAAACGTAGTTATGAATACATGGGTACATACAAGAAAAATAAAAGAAACAATAGGACAGGGATGGTAGGCACGTTGGTGCGCTTATGTATGCCCCCTACAGACCTCTTAGGAAAAGGGTGAGGTCAATAGTAGACAGTCTAAGGTTACAGTTTTGGAGGTTTGGGGAAGAAACCACCGAGTCAGGTAGAGGATTCCAGACATTGACCACTCTGTTGCTGAAGTCATATTTCCTGCAATCAAGTTTGGTGCGATTAACCTTGAGTTTGTATCTATTGTGTGCTCTTGTATTGTTACGGTTGAAGCTGAAGTATTCATTGACAGGTAGGACATTGCAATGAATGATTTTATATACTATACTTAGATTGGACCGAAGGCGGCGTAGTTCTAGATTTTCTAGGTCTAGAATTTCGAGTCTGTTGGCCTAAGGTCTTCTGTAACGAGTAGAGGAGTGGAGAACTCTTCTTGTGAAATATTTCTGGACTTTCTCCACTGTGTTAATATCAGATACGTAATGTGGGTTCCAGACTGATGAGCTGTATTTGAGTATTGGCCTGGCAAATGTTTTGTATGCTCTAGTTATTAGTGTAATATTGCCAGAGAAAAAGCCACAAAAGATTAGGTTAACAATTCTGATCTGGCAATCTGTCACACCCCTGTCTGAATCTGATTCAGAGGGGGAGGCAGAGCCGCTGACAGGGAGTGGGAGTGTGGCTCCATTGGCTCTGGAAGAAACTGGGGAAGGGCACAGTCTGGCTGGGCAGAGGAGGGGAGAGGGAGAACAATGGAGAGTTTTTCTCCAGCCAAAGGTAACCTGGACATTGGGGGCAAAGTTGGAGATAATAAAGGGACTCTTCTTGCTTATCTGACTGTGTTGCCTTTGTGCCAGGCCCCTTTGGGTCATCACACAATCTGAAACGAGTTCTTGCCATAGTTTGTAAATTTGATCTGGTTCAGAGATTGTATACAGTGATGTCCACAAGAAACCTCATCTTTGAATTAAATATTTGCACAATTCTACTCAGCAAGGGGTGTCATCTCTCTTAGTTCCTTACTCCCACTATCCTTGGGCCTAGCGGTTAAGCTATAAGTAGAATTTAAATCAAGTATTTTGCCAGTCTTCCATTCTTTTGATTGATTGATGATTGATTATGTGTGATCAAGTTGATGTTGGCTCTTTGCGGCCATATAGGTCAATCTTCTCTGGGTTGATCCATTGCAGAAGACCTCCAAGGTTGCTCCCAGTTATTTGATTCTACTCCATTCTAAGTGAAGTCCATTAGATTCAGGACAAATCCAAAGCCTCCAGCTGATAGTATGGGAGAGATATTTAAATAAGGCTGCCCTGATATTCCCAATGGATCAAATATCCATATCCAAGTGCCATCCCATATGAAGCTCTTTTAGATATTTTTTTTTTAAATTATCTGTGGCCTGCTTTAGACCTGCATGGCTCTGGGCTTCCAGCCTGACTCTAACCTTAAAAGTATAAAATGGCCATTTTGTTTTGCATAAACTAAGATAAATAAAATAGAGGAAGGGGCCAGGCAGGGAAGAAAGATTGACTCAGGAAGGCAAGCGACTGAAATTCCTTTCAAACCGAATGAGCATCCATGACCCACCCGGGCCATTCCGGGGAAAGAAAGAGCTGCTGTTGTGTATTAAACATCTCTGCTTCGGCCGCTTAATTATTGGCGCTTTGGCTGCTTAATTATTGGTTAATCTAGCAATTTAGCATGCTTCATTTAATTCTAATTAGGAGAATTAATAGGCAGGGAATAAAGATTTAAATAGACTGGCGAAAAACAAAGCTGCCGTGGAGAATTGGTAGGCTTCCTTTGGGGAGTGTCCTTGGCGCAACCAAGTTGTCCGTTTTCGCACCTGGGAAGGCGGTTGGGCAAAGCGGGGAAATATTTGAGCTTTGCACCCTCCAGAAAGAAGACCAGCTTGGAAGTGATCCCTTGGCACCTCCCGTCACGGGGAGGACAGGATAGGAGCAACCTTTGCAAGGAGTTTTGGTGCAACCCAAGAAGCCATGGCTAGTATGCGCGTGAGCATGTGCCTTTTCCAAAGCATGGAGGAACAGCGGATAATTTAGCAGCGACAGCAGGCTCCAGAGGTCCAGAGTACGGATGCTGAAATGTGCTCGGAGTCACAGATCTGTGAATTATTGCACTGCTTCCTCTGCCTGATGCTCTCTTGATGTCCTCTCTCTCTCTCTCTCTCTCTCTCTCTCTCTCTCTCTCTCTCTCTCTGCAAAGCAGGGGAGGGGTTGAGGGGCTGGAGCGTTGCGGCTTTAGTAGCTGGACGGCTTCCATTCTGGGCCTCCCCCAAACCCTGCAACCGCCTTCTCGGCTTCGTCTGTTTGTCTTTACTAATCAAGCTGCACACCCTGACAAGCCCAACGACATTGGACATGGCTGTTCTTCTAATTAAGGTGCTAATTGAATTAAATGGCTGCGGTAATGAGCAGATGAGCAGCATAAAAAAGCAAGAGAGTCAGATAGGCCAATTAAGGGAAGAGCCCAGCGTAATTATAACATTTATAACATTTTATAACACGCAGCTTGGGGTACCCGTATTCTTTAATTGTTACAGGGAAATTTATGGTAATTGGCTCCACAACAGCCCATGCAAGCCAGGCCCAAGACAAAGACCGTAATTAAAACAAAAATGATATTCGACGCAAATTGCATGGCGGAAATAACCAGCGGTTGATTTATATATGTAAAAAAGTCCGTAGAAGAGGAAAACACGCAGTGAGGCCTTCCTGCCACGATCGGCTTGGCCCGGATGGGCCACGTTTAAGAGAAGATATTTCGAGGCTTGGAGCCCCTCCTGGGCCATTTGTGGCAGGCATCTCAGAGGTCAAGGAAATTGGCCTGACGGAGCCTGGCCGTCGCCCACAACACAGAACTATAGTGGAACAACTTGGATCCTGCCGAGATTGGGATCCTTTCTTTTATTTATTTTTACTAGTTTGTAATATAAAGTACCAAAAAAAATACAAAAGAAATCAGCGAGAAAATAAGGGACGGAAAAGGGAAGGGAAAAGGGAATTTAAAAAAGAAAAGGGGAAAGAATTAAAAAAAGAAAAGGGAAAGGGGAATTAAAAAAAGAAAAGGCATTTACTTCCAACTCCCTTTGGTGCAGTAGAATAAGATAATAGCATCAACTTCGGCATAGTAAGGTAAACTAGCTATTTCTATAATAACAAACCTAGCTAATTGGTAAAGCCCAAAATCAAGGTTTCATTTCCCCCCGCATCCTAAGCACAAAGTCCAGAAGTGGTTTCCAAGTAGAAACGAAAGTAATTGTGCTTTTGTCTTTAATCAAAGCCGTCAATTTTGCTTTCTCTGCTCACCCCATCAATTTTTGCAGCCCTTTGTTGGAAGATTAGGATCCTGTATTGGAGGCATGTGAGCGAGAAATGATCGTGCGTAAGTTGAAAGCTGAAGAAGCTTCCTGGCTGAGAAGCAAAATGTCTTCAAAGAAAAGCAAGGAAGCCCAGTTGCCTCTTGGGGGAAAAAGCCCCTTTGGGACATAAGCTGGAAGTCGAACCTTTGGCTGTGTGTTTGGGTGACTGACCAGAAAAGCAGATTTTATAACTCCTATTTTTTTTTTTAACATCAGGGAGATTCATTAACAGCAAATACTTAGCTACCCAAATCCTTCCTGAAAGAAAAACCAAGACCATCTGCCTTGTGTGTGCATGTGTGTGTGCGTCCCTGGGAAGAAAGGCAACACGAGTGACTTGTGATCAGCACTTTCTTAGACAAAAAGCACAGACAGTCAGAGACAAAATGGGACACATTAAAAAAAAAACCCTCTGTTTACATCCTGCTGCCCCCTTGTGGCGGATGGGTTGTGAGGCGCTAAAGAGTTGACCCTGTTGGATTTGAACTCCCAACATCTCTTCTCACTGACCTTCCATAGAGCAAAGCAGGACATCAACTCTGCCATTTTTATTTTATTTTATTTTGTTTTGTTTTGTTTTGCTTTGTTTTATATTTTATTCTTTTATTCTTCTATTCTATTCTATTATTTTACTTTATTTTATTCTTTTATTTTATTATATTTTATTCTTTTATTATATTATATTATATTATCTTTTATTCTTTTATTCTTTTTATATTTTATTTTATTTTATTCTTTTATTTTATATTGCACTATAAAGTGGTATATATTATTTTATTTTATGTTATTTTATTTTATTTTATTTTATTATTTTATTCTTTTCTTTTATATTTTATTCTTTTTAAAAGGGTTTTTATTCTTTTAATTTTATTGTGACCGCCTATGAAACAGAAACAGAATCTGGCCAGTCTGATTGCACTGTACCTCCTCCTCCTCCTCCTCCCCTCCCCCACCTTCATATGGTCCAATGGATTAGGGAGGGGAACGCTTGAATCAGTTCCCAATATTATCTTGCTTGGCAGGGCTTTAAAAAATGCTCCAACCTCTTTTGCCCAGTAAACGCTTCCTGCATGCCTCTGTCAAGGTCATTTTCCTTACTCTCTGCGGCTGGTTTTGTGTTGACTCTGGACGAAAGCAAAGCGAGGGCATCTACTAAGATCTCTTTGGATGGGCAATATTTCACTTTCGCGATTCCTGAGTAGTTTGCAAGTATTGTCAGGTGCAAGTAACCAGGAGCATTTCTTGAGCTTGAAGCACAAAAGAGCTTGTTAGTGCTTACCTCTAATACAAGAATCTAGTCAACTAACGATCAGAGCTAAATTGGGACTTAGGTAAGGATGAACGGCATGTAAGGAGGGCTGGACTTAGGTCTTCTGTGACAACGCAATGACTCCAAACTGATGACACCTTTAACCCCGCCTTCTAGATCAGCCTCTTCTTCTCCTGCATCTATTTGGGTCCATCTGCTTTGTTCAGGATGCAGCTTCCCTTATTTGAGAGATCCACTCAGGACAAATAGCTGCTCTTCTTATTATCCTGAGTTTGAATGAGGTCTTCCTGCCTACTTGTCAAATCAAGAACTTTCCCCAGTGATATGTTATAAAAGCCAATCAGATGAGACCGTGGAGGTTTTCCAGTCCAACCCCCTACTCAAGCAGGAGACCCCTACAACCTACCCCATTCCAGACAAATGGCTGTTCAGTCTCTTCTCGAAAGCCTCCAGTGATGGAGCGCCCACCACTGCTGGAGACAAGCAAGGGTGGGCTTCAAATAATTGAACAACTGGTTCTCTGCCTGGTTACTGGGTGGGTGTGGCCTAGCCGGCCTCCTGCACCACCCTGGAAGCGAAAACAGGCTGTGTGTATGTGGTGGGGGGGGTGTTTTCACCCTCCCTGGGCTCCGGAGGCTCTCTGGAGGCCGGAAACATTTCCAGCCTTCCAGAACTTCCGGGGGGCCCATTTTTCACCCTCCCTGACCCTGCACTTACCTGCGATCCAAAACAGGCTGCATGGAGAGCCCTGGGAGGGGTGAGGTGAGGTGGGCGGGGCCAGCCAGGGTGGGGTGGGATTTGCCAGTTCATCAAACTGGCCATAAAATTAACAACCGGGTCGCTTGAACCGATGCAAACCGGGAGCAGCCAACCCCCTGGAGACAAGCCATGATTCTTCTCACTGTCAGGAAATTTCTCCTTAGCTCTGGATTGGATCTCCCTTAGATAAGGTTTCATCTACTACTTCTTGTCCTGCCCACAGGGTGGCCCCCCCTCCTCTCGGTGGCAGCCCCTCAAATATTGCAAGACTGCTATCAAGCCACCCGTGTCTTCTCTTTCCTTTTCTCCAGCACGATGAACAGCTGGAGTGATTTACACCCAGGTTCAACCTTAGCACTTGGCTAAACCCTCCAATTTACAAACATCTGGGATTCCCTGTCTCCATGCTGGAGTCACAATTTTGGGGGGGTTGCTATTTTGGGCTTCCCTTGTGTATCTGTACACAATATGTACAGTTTAATTCCAATGCTTACTTTTTCTCGAGTGACCCTCATAAACAGATCTTCAATCACACAGTGGATGTCTTTAAATTTTAACATCACATCCTTTATCAGAGGGAGATGGGCAATTGGGAGGCATGGAATGTAAATAAATGATACATTTGATGGAGAGCAAACTTGAGTCCCCACCAGAGGTGGATATTCAGCAGGTTCTGACCAGTCCTGGAGAACCGGTAGCAGAAATTTTGAGTAGTTCTGAAAACCGTCAAATCCCACCTCTGACTGGCCCCGCCAACCCCCTCTCTCTTCTCTGCCTCCCATGGAGTCCCAGCTGATCAGCTAGGTCTTCTTTGGTTGCCCTGCACAAGAGAACAGAGCTGGAAAGCAGGTTAGTAGGGTGGGGAGGGAAGGGGGATTTTTGCCCGTAACCTTCCCCTGCCATGCCCACCAAGCTATGCCCACAGAACCAGTAGTAAAATTTTTTGAATCCCACCACTGGTCCAGATCTGGAGCACATAAGACCTCTTTGGAGAGCTTCTCCTTTCCTGAAGGACACGGTAATCTTGCAGGACTTCTGACCCACACGAACTTTTCTCCATTTGCCAAGTAAATTTCATTCATTGAAACTTCTTCCTTTTCCGGACATTCAAAGTTGCCACAGCATAAAACCAGGCCCCATCATCTGGTGGTGCGTTTTCTGTCATCCATTGCTCTAATGTTATTTCGCGTCTTCTGTTATGCAGGGCTGAGGTTGGTCATTACCTTCAAAATGCAATCTTAGGGGTTTGTCTCATCTCTGCTTCCAAGGATGGTTGGTTTGCAAATCACCGGAGCTACTTAAAATAAAGCACACTTTTTCTCCTGACCTTACAAACAGATTCCCGACTGAGAGGATGCCTCTTGTTTCACAGAGTTACACAGCTAAAAAGACCTGCCAGGGATTTATCTCAAACATAATATCGACTTCTTCTTAATACAGGTAGATCTCCACTTACAACAGTTCATTTAGTGACTGCTCAAAGTTACAACGGCACCGGAAAAAGTGACTTATAATAGTTTTTCAGACTTATGACCTTTGCAGCACCCTTCGATCATGTGATCAAAATTCAGATACTTGGCAGCTGACTCATACTTATGACCGTTGCTGCGTCCCAAGGTCACACGATCCTCTTTTGTGACCTATTGACGAACAATGGGGAAACCATGCGATTCTACTGGTTCGTCCCAGTTCAGTCGAACCAGTTACGCTCCAAAGATCAGCGGCTGGGCTCACCCACCTGCCCTGGTTCCATACTGACTTTTATTTCCTGCTTCTGATGCTCAGATGCATCTCATGGCCATCAGATTGCTGCGCATCAGCTGTTGAAGAGACAGGGGGAGTCCAGGAGTGCAGGATCGGGTCAGTAGGAAAGCCTCTGTGCACGCACAAAGCCGTGTCACCAAGCCACGTCCACTGAACTGGTGGTAAAACAATTTGAATCCCACCACTGGGGGAAGCCAGATTCACTTAACAACTGAGTTACTAACTTATCAACTGCAGCAATTTACTTAGCGATGGCAAGAAAGGGGGTAAAACGGGGTGAAACTCACCAAATGTCTCAGTGACAGAAATTTTGGGCTCAGTTGTGGTCGTAAGTTGAGGAAACATGGATAATAGAGTTCCTAATTCTGTGAACTAGATGCGTACGTTGTTGCTGTTTTGAAAAGTGCGAGCGATGGGGACCAAATCTTCATTCCACTGCATTTGCACTGCATCATCGTGATGCCCATAAAAAGGGGATTTCACTTGTCATTTCGACATTTCTCCTCCTTCCCAGTGATGATCCAATTTTTCTCCTTCAGCAGGTGGTTCCAGCACAGGGTACCCCATCCAATCCTAACCATGTCTGGCCCTGCTTAGCTTCAGCCACAAATAGCTAGACATCGTCCTTGGCTGTGACATGCGAGCATTAAAAAATGTGCAAGTAATGACTTATTCCAGCGTTTCTCAGCCTTGGTCACATTAAGACAGGTGGACTTCAACTCCCAGAATTCCCCAGCCAGCAAAGCTGAATTAAAGTCCACAGGTCTTAAAGTGGCTAAAGTTGAGAAACACTGACTTATACGATCATTTTTTTGTGAGTGACTCTGATTTGGGATGACATCAGAGGTTGGGTTTTTTTTTTTCACATTTAGCTGCTTTTATTTTTTATTTAAAGAATCAGTTGGCATATCATTGCATCCATGGTATGACAATAGATCTATAAGACGATGGACGTGGGGAAAAAACCCTAATCACTAATTTCCTTTAGGATAACTATTGTTTAGACAAATATTCTGCTTCTTCACAGCGGTATCATGGCCATTGAGTGTGTGTGTGTGTGTGTGTGTGTGTAAAATGAAATATATAATGAAGTCAATAACTGTACGGAGACAAAGAGCAAATCGGTCTATCCTGCACATGTAAATACAAACCAGGAAATTATGATTGCACAGATAGTGCGATGCATCGGAGGTCTTTGGTATTTGGTAATGATGTAGCTAATTACATTAGGTTAATGCGATAATGAGTTGTTTATTTAATGGGAAACATCTGTGCCCTGACCTTTCCTCATCCCCCAGCAGCATGGCACACAATTAAAAAGAGAAAAAAAACCACACACACACACACACACATAAAGTGAAGAGGCTCTGCAATACCCATAAAATCATCTCCTGCTTTGCAAACATGCCTGACAACTCCTAAGCCGCGATGATTTTTTACACCACGGGTAATGGAATAAATACAGTCCAACAACACGGTGCTACTTCTCCAGACAGATTTAGCATAACACAATCTGAGCAAAGAGGGTGTTGGGGGAAAGAGGGGAAGGAGGGAAAAGAAAAAAAGAAAAAAGAACCCAACTAACAGAAAAGATGGTTCATTTACAAATGTAATTTCAATTGAAGATAGTTTTCCAATCTTCCTTCATTTGAGTCTCAATTGAACCTCTTCTCTCCCCTCTGATGGCGTGATTAGACATCGGGAGGGCTGTTGGAGATTAGCCAAGCACAGAGAGAGTAAATGAGGAGGGATGTTTTATCAGCGCAAGTCACAATATATGAAAGCAGATGTGTGTGCTCTGAGCTGTTCCCTCGAATTACGCTTATGGAGTAATGTAGGCCCTTTTGATTCTCACAGATTACTGCTCCCACTGATCATGCTGTCAAAATCAAAGTGAGCACTTCATTCCCTCCTTTTATGCATGCCAGCTCTGCTTTGCTTCCGTAATGAGCAGATATGACCACCGCTTGCGAAAGACGGATAAAGACGTTCCCGGTGAGAGATAGGCGAGAGATTAAATGAGATCTTTATGACTTCTGCAGCCATCAGTTTTGACTGCCGCGATAAGATGAGTCGAGTCGGGCGCCCGATTTGTTCTTTATTGGAGCCAACATTAGCATGAGCAAAATCTGATAAAATCCATTTAAGGTGGAAAACGCGGCAGCCTCTTAAGAGGGGGCAAAACTCTGGCGGCAAAGACCCTGTCCGCGGCGGTTTTGAAAAATGGGGTGACTTCTCCTCTCTCAAAACTTACTTTGGGCTTTTGCAGCAGGTGTGTGTGTGTGTCTGTGTGTGTCTGTGTGCGTTTGCCCCCAAAGTAGTGATGGTTTTGAGGCATACGTTTCAAGTCCCAAATGCTAGAGGTTTCGATGCAAATGAAAGTGTTATCCGGGGCTGCAAAAAAGAGGGGAAGCTCAGGACGAAAACAGCTAGGAGGATTGGAAGCAAAATGTAAATATTGTGTACCAATAATAGAAATGTAAATGGCCTTGACTGCACCTTTACCTATGGCAAAGTGATGCCAAAATGGCTGTACTTTGTTTTGTGGGTGTGTGGGTGTACACCCAACCCACCCCCACATACACACAAGAAAGAAAAAAAGACATTGATAATATCCCAAAGATGCTTTTTTTCAAGAGGCAACAGGACTTTCTTCTTCAACTTTTCACAACTTTTTATTTTCTGGATAAGACATAAGACATAAGAATTTATTTGTCATTACACTCGCAAGCGGGTGCAACGAAATGAGGTGCTCTTCCCCAAGTAAAACTGGACAACACCATTAAAAGAAAAATAAAACTAAACACAACAAACCATACAATAATCTCTATACAATTTAAAAATGTAAATACCCCATTACTCTCAGCCATTAAATTCCACAAAAATCTTATGACCCTGCATTCAAACTCAAAACTGCACTTGGATAAAAACTGTTCTTAAATCTAGAAGCAAAACGTCTTCAAAGAAAAACCAAGAAAGTCCAGTTGCCTCTTGAAAAAATCATCTTTGGGATAACCAGAACTCGGAGGCCTGAGAATCTCCACAGACATCAGAAATGTGCGCTCAAGACAGTGGTTGTGGTTCCAACTGAACCACAAGGCTTGTTTTATGTGTCCAAAATGTGAGTGCAATGGGGTTTGGATACATTTGGGTATATTCCAGACATTTGGCTGGAATGGTTTCAGGTCTCCTGCTTGAGCGGGCTGTTGGGCTGGAAGACCTCCAAGGCAGTGGTGGGATTCAGCCGGTTCACACCACTTTGGGAAAACCGGTTGTTCACTTCCTGAGCAGTTTGGTGAACTGGTTGTTGGAAGAAATCACGAGGGCAGAGAACTGGTTGTTAAATGATTTGAATCCTACCACTGCTCCAAGGTCCAGACAATGCTAGTCAACCAGCACTGATGATGTTCCCTAGTTGGGTCATGAAATGTCTGCAAAAAAACCACCCAGCTCAGAAAGCACCAAGGACCTCTCAGTCCTCCTCCTTCTCCCCCTCCTCCTCCTCCTCCCTCTCTCCTTCCTTCCTTCCTCCTCCTCCTCCTCTTCTTCCCATCTGTGCAAACCCCACTCCCTTCTAGCACTGATGATGTTACCTAGTTTGGGTCATGAAACGTCTGCAAGAAAACCACCCAGCTCAGAGAGCACCAAGGACCCCTCATGTCAACCCTGAGCTGCAAATATTCTCCTTTGGCCTTTTGTGTTGCAGAAATGTGATAACGAGAAAAGGATGCAAAATAAGGACATCCCAGCAAGACCCCAGAAAATCTATTATGGGTCAGGTCTTCAACCCATTCACGGAAACCACACTGATCTAAGAGTCCTTGTTAGCTGTCAAAAGGGGAGGAGGTTTATTTTTATCTTCTCCTTGTATTCCAGCCTCTTCCTTATTCTGGCGATTTCCCAAAATCTGGGACAGATTTTTCTAGCTCAGGATGTCACCATGAGGTAAAGGTGTCCTCAATCAAATCTGTCTTCTCTGAGGAGATCCCTCCGTTAAATCAACACCGTTACCTCCTCCCGAGCTTTCCTGGAGGACCACAATTTTGAAGCACAGGAGACCATGATTGTGAAAAGCAGTGTAGCATTTTTGCAAACGGGAAATAAACAGCAGCTTTATTAGCCAAGATTGAGGAGTTTAAAATGGTGGAGTCAATCTTGAGCCAATCTTGATTTTTGGTGATCACAAATATGCCTTTTTTCGACAACATCGTGAACACCTTTTGTTAAACTCTTCTACCAGAAAATATTTTTCAACATCTCTGGAATTACCAAAAAGTCAACCTGAACTCCTTTCCAGAACTGCTCCTGCTTAGCTTCTAAGATCAGCTAAAATGACCCGGATTAAATCTAATATTTTTTTAAAAATCTTCTTGTTTCTGCCTGCCAATACATCTGATACTCACATAAATATGCTCATGTATAAACTGATGTATATCACAATGGATGTTTATGATCGTTGTCCTGTTATGGTGGAAACCGATTCCAATTAAATTTATTACTGTCTTATTTTCATTACAAATTTTACATATTCAGCTTCATGTGATATTTCAGCCTTCAGCACATTTCCTATTTCTTTATGGGCAACATAGTTGAGACTGAACCTAAAAGTGTCAAGTACAGAGGAAAGTAATTTTGCAAAATTAGCAACAACAAGTATTATTATCTACTTCTGGGAATGTATTTTTTTAAATGTGGTTGCAATCTAGAGATCGTTTGTCAGCATAGCAGAAGCACATGCCAAATGATGCATTTTTCTTTTGTTTCCTTGCTCTCGTTTGTTAAAACAAATAGATTTTGAAAAAGCCCCAAAGCCTATCAATCTTCTAAATGATATTGTATATTATCATTTATTATCACTTCCAAGCACAATGATTGGAACTGGTTACAACCAAGTTGGATGCAAATTCTTTCATTTGAGCTCTGATGTCAGTTTGCATTTTAGATAGCTAGATGTTTTGGACATAAGCTAATTTAAAAATGGTTTTTCTCTCTCCATTTTCCAAGCATTATGTTCTTCCTATACTTTTAAGCTCTACTTAGTGATAATATTCCCCTTGATATAAGTAACCACTCAAGGCCCACATCGTGCAACGTTCAATCAGCAACCATTTATTTGTAGTAGGGTTTCACAAAAGTATTTTTCTGGGGTGATACATTCTACAGTGCCATGCTACATTTAGGAGTCTATAAAAATGTTTAACATGGTTTATATATTGTATAGCAGCCACAAACGATGATAACAAAGCCACTTGCCAACAGGAGGTGCTGGTGGACTTATATGCAGAGGGCTCTAGGTCAAAATTCTTAAGCATGAATTCCATCTCTTCTGATGAATTCATCCGCTAAATCTTTAGCTGCAGCAAGAATCCAACCGTCATTAAATTATAACAGGAAAATGTTCGTAACTGTGGATGTCTGAATCTGTAACCAAAAACAGAGGGTGATCCTGAGAATTAGCCCAACCAGTAGCACCAGTTGCAAATCCCGATGAAATTATGCAGTTGGGGGATTTAACCAGCACTGGAGGTGAAAAACAAGGATTTTGTTTTAAGGCTGATGGATACATCTCTGTAAGATCCCATACACATTTTCCCCTGCTGTTTTCTAATTATTTTAAGATTCGTATCATCAGCAGATATTTGTTTTTTTAAAAAATATTCTTTAACAGAGTTGTGACAGAGTTGGAAGGGACCTTGGAGGTCTTCTAGTCCAACCTTTCACCCAAGCGGGAACCCTTATACCATTTCAGACAAGGGCCATTCCAATCTCTCCTTGAAAACCTCCAGTGATGGAGCACTCACAACTTCTGGAGATCAGCCATTCCACTGGATGATTGTTCTCAGTATCAAGAAATTCCTCCTTAGTTCTAAGGTTGCTTCTCTCCTTGATTAATTTCCATCCGTTGCTTCTTGACCTGCCTTCAAGTGTTTTGGAGAATAATTTGACCCCCTGTTCCTTGTGGCAGCCCCTCAAATATTAGAAAGTGGACTAAATATTTTAGTTGACTCAAATATAGGAACTCAATAAAATACTTAGCTAACTACAACTCAAAAACCTCAGTTATTCTACAGGAGCATCTCACAAAGGACCCCGGTGTGGATTGTGGTCTATATTCCAAGACCACCAAGTAATGAGCTCAAATTAAGACTCTTCCCCTCCCACCGCAACCTTTAGAAGAGATATTTGAACAGAGTTAGCAGCGATTCCTGTTTCCTGGGACTCAAAGGATGGTTAAATGAAAGGAATAGATGTTCCTATTGACTCAACTTCAGTGGATTGTTAACACATCCCTCAAGTTTCAGGAGCCCCATTTAAGCCATTGACAAGATTCATGGCTCCCCATTGTTGCGTTGTGTCTTCCGCTTGATGGGAACTTGCCCCGTGTTCTATCACGCTGTCAATTCTCCTCTGCACCCGAGCATCTTCCAGAAGAGAGATGCCCCCCCACCCCACCCAGTTGGGATGGTTGGCTTCTTTTTGAGTTTGTACGACACGCCCTGTGAATGATCCGCTGTTCAAAGATCCTAATAAGCCAACATTCCCTGTTAGTGCGATGGTCTTCCTTTGTCACAGCAACTTCAAGAAAAGCTTGCATAACCATTGGTCTGAGATGGTATGAGGACTCCTGTCTTGGGCAGGGGGCTGGACTAGAGGACCTCCAAGGTCCCTTCCAAACCTACGAGTCTACGAGGACGCTATGAAAATATTGGATGAAAGCAAAAACATTGAGGTTCAGAAATGATTAATTAATTAACTCTGTGGTGTATGAAATGAAACAGAACTTGTTATTAGTACATACTGTGTATTTGAAGGTTTGGCTCATGGATTACCTGGGGTGGCAGATAGTAAGCCCACGTATTACAGATAGTCCTTGCTTAATGACAGGGTGCTTAGTGACAGTTTGAAGTTACAATGGACAACCCAGAAGTGACTTATGAACAGGTTCTGGAGTTGTGATGGCTGCCCATGTTTCTGTGCTCACATGATTGCATGTTGGATGCTTGCTAACCAGCTCACCTTGATGGATAGAATATCAGAGTTGAAAGGGACCTTGGAGGTCTTCTAGTCCAACCCCCTGTTCAAGCAGGAGACCCTATACCCATGATGGTGAACCATTTCTGCTGGCTTGCGAACTGCAGGTGAACTTACCTCACTGCACATGTGCGGGCCTTACAGCTGATTTTTGGCCAGTTTGAGGCCTTTTTCAGCCTCCCAAAGGCTTGAGGAAGTCTTCTGCAGGCTCCTGCAGGTTTCTGCAGGCCGAAAACTAGGCCCGTTTCATCACTTCTTGTTTTTTCCAAAAATACCAGAAGTGATGAAACGGGCCTCGTTTTTGGCCTGCAAAGCCTGCAGAAGCCTGTAGAAGCCTCCCTCAAGCCTCTGGGAGGCTAAAAAAGGCTTCAAACCAGCCGAAAATCAGCTGTGAGTTGGGGATTATGCGTGCATGCGTAGGGTGTGTGTGGCGGGGGCATGCATTGCCTTCTGGGTGCTGGCACACGGGTGCAAGCATGCAAACGCGCACACAATTTTTGTCACAGGAGCCCCAAAAGGTTAGCCACCAATGACCTATACCATTCCAGACAAATGGTTGTCCAATCTCTTCTTTAAAACTTCCAGTGCTGCAGAATTCACAACTTCTGGAGGTAATAGGATGGTTGGAATCATTTGACAAGTGATTTACTGCCAAGTTGTTGTTTTTTTTCCCAGTTTCCAGCCTTTGGGGCTGGTTTCCATCCCAAAATACACATAAGAATATGGGATTTGCTTAATGATCGCTGTGTTCATTTAGCAAACATGTTGTTCCCTTAACAACCACCACAAAAAAAAAAAAATCCTAAAATTGGCTTGGTGATATGAGTGTCCCATCTCACGACCGTCATGACTTTCCACAGAAATTTCAGGCTCCGTTACAGTCGTAAGTTGAGGATCATCTGTAGACAGCCAATCTATTCTGCAGACATCTCTTTCCTTCCATCACGGGACGCTGAAGCCGTTGACAGATCCATAATACAGTAAAACATTACATGTGAAGTGTTAACACCACTTTATAAGGCCTTGGTAAGGCCACACTTGGAATACTTCATTCAGTTTTGGTCGCCATGATGCAAAAAAGATGTTGAGACTCTAGAAAGAGTGCAGAGAAGAGAAACAAAGAGGATTTGGGGACTGGAGCAGAGGTGGCCTATTCAGCAGGTTCTGACCAGTTCTGGAGAACCAGTAGTGGAAATTTTGAGTAGTTCAGAGAACCGGCAAATCCCACCTCTGACTGGAGATTTTACAATATCCTTCCCCTGCCACGCCCACCAAGCCGCGCCCACAGAACCGGTAGTAAAAGAAATTTGAATCCCACCACTGGACTGGAGGCTAAACGTATAAAGAACGGTTGCTGGAACTGAGTATGTCTAGTTTGATGAAAAGAAGGACCAGGGGAGACATGATAGCAGTGGCCCAATATCTCAGGGGCTGCCCCAAAGAAGAGGGAGTCAAGCTATGCTCCAAAGCTCCCGAGGGCAGGACAAGAAGCCATGGATGGAAACTGATCAAGGAGAGAAGCAACCTAGAACTAAGGAGAAATTTCCTGACAGTTGGAACAATTAACCAGTGGAACAACTGGCCTCCAGAAGTTGTGAATGCTCCAACACTGGAAGTTTTTTTAAAAGATGTTGGATAACTATTAGTGTCTGAAGTGGTGTAGGGTTTCCTGCCTAGGCAGGGGGTTGGACTAGAAGACCTTCAAGGTCCCTTCCAACTATTCTATTCTATTCTATTCTATTCAATTCTATTCTATTCTATTCTATTCTATTCTTATTGCTGTTTTATTCTTCTCTATTCTATTCATCAAGGAGAGAAGCAACTTGGAACTAAGGAGGAATTTCCTGACAGTTGGACCAATTAACCAGTGGAACAACTGGCCTCCAGAAGTAAGTTTTTAAGAAGAGATTGGATAACCATTTGTCTGGAATGATATAAGGTTTCCTGCCTAAGCAGGTGGTTGGACTAGATGACCTCCAAGGTCCCTTCGAACTATTCTATTCTATTCTAATTCTATTCTAATCTAATTCTGAATCCCTTTTGCTCAGGTTTGACTTATGCTCTCGCTACCTCAACTTCATTATTCCGGCGCTTTTCTCAAACCGAGTGTTTTCCCCAAAGGGATCACAGAACAAATTTGCACTAAGGACTTGTGCAATCAATCTGCATTTGAGAGAATTTGTCACAGTTTTGCATTGGGTAAAGACTGGCTGGGTAATTATTATAGCACCGCATTACACATTAAAGCTGGGGTGATGAACAGTTCCTAAATGCCACTGTGTGTGTCTTTCAATCCAATCTGGTGTTTGAGTTCTCAGCCACGGTGAGTGTTGCTTAATATACATTGGGAGAACCAAGAGACCATGTTTCGCTCCCTCTCCTAAGGAGAAATCAAAATCTGAAAACACGCAGCATTCAGGCTTTCATCCCGGGGCGTAAACCCTCCGGAATTCAAAGCAGCTTACTTCTAAATAGACCTGTAAAGCTTGAAGAAACTCCTTGCTTGTCTTGCCGGCTTGACTCTTAAGTTGGCTTTAACAAAAAATATTTGCTCAGAGGAAGATGCTTTGGCAGCAGGTTGTAAGGGATTTGTGACTGCTGGGTATCCACAACCTCCAACCCGGCAATTCACCATGTTGGGTCCTCCCGTTTTCCTTTTTCAAGAAAAACATGGCCAGTCAGGTTCCTTTCTTTGGGCACCCTTCCTAGAGGCACAAACTTAAATTTAATTGCTGTATAGGTGCAAAATTTAACCATGAAAATGTACGCCTCTGCGGATGGGATGAACAGCTCTGAACTATTTTTAAATGTATTTTTGTCCTGTCTCTAATGTCACCGAGAGCTGCTTTTGCCCCAAATGCTATAACAGCACAGTGGTTACATCATTTGCTTTGCCTGTGTTTTCATCATTTTTACAGCCACTGGCAAAAAAAAAAACCCTCTGCTTAAGCCGGAAACACCCTGCCATCCTGGTCAAATGGTCTCTTCTTGAAAGCCTCCAGTGAAGAAGCAACCACAACTTCCGAAGGCAATTCGTTCCACTGGTGAATTGCTCTGAAAGTCAGAAAACGTCTCCTTAGTTCTAGGTCGCTTCTCTCCTCCCTCTGTTGCTTCTTGTCCTGTTCTCTGTTCCTTTGGAAACCAGATTGGACCTTCCAAAGGACTAGATCCTGCAACCATTCTTAATATACATAGAATAATGGAGTTGGAAGGGAACTTGGAGGTCTTCTAGTCCAACCCCTTGCTCAGGCAGGAGATTCTGTATCATTCCAGACAAATGATTGTCCAATCTCTTCTTTCAAATCTCCAGTGATGGAGAACCCACAACTTCTGGAGGGAGGCGATTCCACTGGTTCATTGTTCTAACTATCAGGAAGTTTCTCCTTAATTCCAGGTCGCTTCTCTCCTTGATCAGTTTCCATCCTTATTGCTTCTTGTCCTGCCTTTCTGGTGTTTTGGAGAATAGCTTGACTCCCTCTTTTGGGGGGCAGCCCCTCAAATATTGGAAGACTGCTATCCTGTCACCCCTAGTCCTTCTTTTCATTAGGCTAGACTTCCGATACCTCATTTGTTTGTGGGGTTAATGATCCAATTTGATTCTGATCAGAAGAAAAGATCCAAGAATCCATCACAATGTCCCCTGGCAAAAAAACCCACAATGCAAAAATGATAATTGGCCCTAATTATCTCATCTTTTCTCTCTCTCTCTCTCTCTCTCTCTCTCTCTCTCTCCCTCTCTCTCTCTCTCTCTCTCTCTCTTAATCCGATTTGTAGGAACCTATGGAAGCTCCAGCCTACATGCATCGCTTGGGTTTTCCTTGGCTCCCGTCTTCTCCAACCCTTTGGCCCAGTTTCCACCTTAAGGAGGAGGACGAAGGAGGATGGGAAAAGAAAAGAAAAGAAGAGAAGAAAAGAAGAGAAAAGAACAATCAAACTGCCGAGTATGGACTGAAGCCCTTGCAATCGTTGTGACAAATACTAATGTATAAATCAGCCGCCCAATCCAGGCCTGGGCCGCTGATCATGTTCTTTGCTGAAATGTCACCTGTTCCTATCTAACGATTTGCATAATGCAAAGCTTCTCACTCGTAAAATACAGATTAGGAGGGGAAGTCAAGAGTCATTCTCAAACCATGGAGCCATTTCAAAAGCGGGGGAGGGAAAGAAAAAACGGGGGGGGGGGGGGCGGAGAAACAGGCTTCACTATTAACCCTGATGCTCCCACCGGTCTCTTCCATGTTTGCCTCTGCAAGGAACAAAGCTGAGCGCAGATGGACCGGCGTTGTTTTCTCCCCACCTCTCTTCTTTTACCAGCGCTGTATGCATATTTATACTATATATGAATATATATAAACACCCCCCACCCCCCCACCCCCAGTAAAATAAGAGAGGGGACGTATAAAAATTACCTGCAGAGAGTAGTGCATCCAGCCTGTTTTGCCCAGCAGAGAAAGTGGCAAATGGGGCGGGAGATGACATGTCTGGAACCCCGGATTGCAGTAAACTTCGTTCATTTGGATCATTTTAAAGTGGAACTTTTTAGCTCTCTTTTAATTTTCTGTCTTTAACTCCGTTTTTAATTATTCCTTTAACTGTTTAATTATTATCACTGTGCTTTTTGTATTGTAAACCACCCATAGTTAGTCAGGTGAGATGGGTGGAGTAGCATTTCAATTATCTTGTCTGCCTGTCTGCCTGTCTCTCTCTCTCTCTCTCTGAGTTGGAAGGGACTTTGCTACAACTTTAAAAGCACAACTATAATGACTTGGGAAAATACCCGAACAAATCGGAATAACAGAGTCAGAAGGAACCTTGGAGGTCTTCTAGTCCAACCCTTCTGCTTGAGCAGGAGACCTGATGCCATTTCAGACAATTGGTGGTCCAGTTGCTTCTTAAAAACTTCCAGTCTGTATAATATAATAGGATGGAGAGATTATACGATATAGTTTTAGCTAGGATGTATAACACCATGGAAAGGGGGAAAAGGGACTTGATGTATCCAGTACACAATGATGTTGTATAATTATGAATTATTATGTATATTAAAGAAAATGTATAATAAAAATATATTTAAAAAAAAACTTTCCAGTGATGGACGTCCCAAAGGTGCTTTTTTCAGGAGGCAATTGGACTTTGTTTTTCTTTCGAAGACGTTTCGCTTCTCATCCAAGAAGCTTCTTCAGCTCTGACCGCATGACTGAGAATCTCCATAGACCAGAGGTCTCCAGATGTGGCAACTTTAAACTTGTGGACTTCCCAAAGTGTTGGAAATGTGAACAAAATGACGGTACCTTCTATCACATGTGGTGGTTATGCCCCGAGACCAAGAAATAAGCGATTAAAATAAAAGAATGGCTGCAGGGAATTACTAAACACCAAACTGAACTTAAACCAGAATTTTTTTTATTAGGACTAACTACAGATCAATACTCGAAAAAGATAAAATGCATTATTTTACATATACTGATGGCAGCCAGAATAGCTTTTGCACAAAGGACCCAACATTCCCCAAGAAGATGTAGTCATAAATAAAATATTGGAATGTGCAGAAATGGATATGCTCACATTTGAAACAAAGGAGAGGGAGAACTCTGAATATTACAGTATATAGCATAAATGGTATGAATGGTTAGAAGATAGATATACAAAATAAGAAAATAGAAAATGTAATTATTACAAGAGACCTTAAGAAAATAATAGGCTAGATATATAGACTACAAGGTATATAAATGTAACTATAGATAGATACAATAGATACTGTGGATTGATAGACAGAAAATGTATATGTTAAGATATATAAAATGTATATTTGTCAATGCCAAACCACTGTTAAAAACTGTATATGAGATTTGTATTTGTGGAAAATATAATAAAAATCTATTTCTTAAAAAAAAAAAAAAAAGACTGGTGGACTTCAACTCCACAAGTCCACAAGTCTTAAAGTTGCCAAGTTTGGGGACCTCTGCCGTAGACACTTCCAGTGTGGGCGCATTCACAACCCCTGTAGGGCAGCTGTTCCCCTGGTTAATTGTCCTCACCGTCAGGAAATTCCTCCTTAGTTCTAGGTTGGATCTCTCCTTGATGAGTTTCCACCTGTGGTTCCTTGTCCTGCCTTTCTGGTGCTCAAAACGTTAAAATATGTTGTCAGTATTACTGATGTATTGGAAGAACCTTTTAGCTCTTTGCATGTCTCGAAATGGTTGCCAGCAGTCTCGGAGCTTAAACAAAGCAAAGCAAACGAGGAACGACATCCTGCCAGCAAATGTATAACGAGTCACTGGCTATCCCTTTTTATATTCCTAATTGTAAGTGAGGCCATCCTTTTGACCTGGCAAATTAACCTTTTAGATATGTGAGCTTCTACTCCATCGTCTGGAAAGCCTTTAAAATAAAATCCAGGGTACTCAATGAAATAACTTTGTGAACATCTGCCGTATGAGATCTACCATTGCTTTAGATTCACAATATTTTTTTGGGGGGGGAAATTCCAATTACAATCCTCTTCGAAGTTCTTCCTTAATACGAAGGGCATGAAATGTATTTTAGTACCCTCTGTATTAAGATATTAAGCTTTGTAGAGTGCATTAAGCCCTACAGACATTTAATACAAAGGGAAAAGCACATATTGTGCCCTGGGAATAACAGAATAGCAATAGTCCTTAGACTTATATACCACTTCGCACTGCTTCATAGCCCCCCTCTTTACACAGAGTCAGCCTCTTGCCCCCAATAATCTGGGCCCTCATTTTACTGACCTTGGAAGGACATAAGGCTGAGTCGACTTTGAGCCTGGTGGGATTCGAACTGCCAAATTGCAGGCAACTGGCAGGCAGCAGAAGGAGCCTGCAGTACTGCCCCCTGACCACTGCACCACCGTGGCTCACGATGACAAAGTTGGAAGGGACCTTGGAGGTCTTCTAGTCCAACCCCCTTCTCAAGCAGGAGGACGAATTCCGACAAATAGTTGTCTGATCTCTTCTTAAAAACCTCCAATGTCTTTTGGAAGCAGAACTTTTGGAAGCAAGACATTCCACGGATAATTTATCCTCACAATTAGGAAACTTCTCCTTAGTTCTAGGTTGGATCCCTCCTTGATAAGTTTGCATCTGCTACTTCTTGTCCTGCCCTTTGCTGCTTTGGAGAACAGGTTGACCCCCCTCTTCTTCGTGACAGCCCCTCAAATATTGGAATATGGCTATCATATCACCCTCAATCTCTCTATACAAAAGCGAAAGGACACTCATGCATCATCACAAAATCTCCAGAACCGTAAAGCCTACAAACTTGGAATTTGGCATGTCTGTTCCTCTTGGCTTCTAGGGGCTCACTAAGAAAAGATTTTTCAAAATGACCATCAGAGCATTTAGAATATTTCTATATTATTATTTACATGCTCTGATGCTAAGGAGTTCTACTCCCCCTCCCCACCTGAAAAGAAGAAATCTCTTCCAAAGGCAAAACACAAGCAGAGAAGTTTCATTTTCATTTTCACAGCAGCACCAAGCAGCTTTAGTACAGACCAGTTGAGTTAAGCCACGCCCAGGCTCCTTGCTGTCTCCTTCTTGCACACACAGCAAATGCTGCTTCGGCTTCCAAACAGCCCTCAACTCTCTCACACACCGACAGGACACTAGCCAGATGGATACCGACGGATGCTGGGAGGCAGAGGCAGAATGTTTCCCCTTTATTTTCCTCCCCCAAAACCAAGCCCGATCATAGAGTTTCGTAGCGAAGCACAGGCATCCAGCTATCTCCCTAACGCACGACGTGATATTACTTTGCACGGGTTCTGATCTTCCTTTTTAAACAAACGCCCAGGAACCAGAGCGATTCCTGGAGAAACTGGGTCAGGTGAGACGACAAGATGGGATGGAGAGGCCTGTGGGGTTGGAAGGACCCCCGGCTCTCTTTGCCCCAGCCACCAGAGCTAGTTTGGGCTGGCAGGGAGCTGGTTAATGGATGTTCCTGGCTGCCTGACTGAGCAGCCTACTGACACCTGACTGAGAACTTCAGAAAGGAGTTGGGGGCTTATTAAAGCCGCGGGACCCTGGCCGAACCTCCTGCCTACACGCTAGGATTGCTGTGTGCCCCCCGATAACTCGCAGCTGCTGATAAAGTCCACTAGTAATGGCTTTTCGCTAATGAGAAGAGTGCCACTGATTATGACAAATTGCCCAGACCAACAGGCTAAGCTGCTACACAGGCTCTCAATTGTCAGTTGGGGCTGATTTTTTGCATTTCATTATTCCTTTCCTGATGTCCTGCTCCTTCTCCCTCTCAACATAGCCCAAGAGCCGCGTGTCACAATTTTAATAACACTTCTTTATCTCAATTTTCAACCCCCCCCCCCACCGCTTCTCGCTCCCTGCGAGAAATGGATGTCGGAAGAAACGAGGCTTATAACCTTGCTTGTACTCAGCAGTGAGGGAAACCCTCCGGCCGCTGAGAAAGATTTCAAAGACACCCCCCCACAAGAAAGGAGGGGGGAGACCAGCATCAAGGCGCCCAGAGAGCCAAGCTTTGATCACCGCAAACATCTGCAAACATCTGTCCAGATCGCTCTTTCCTCCTTTCTGTGGTCAAAACCATTTGGGGCCTCCAGAGAGCATTGTCGGGGCCTTTGAGGGGGTCACTTCTCTTCCTGATTTTTTTGTTTTATTTTTTTAAAATGGATGTTCTCCACTCAGTTGTATCTGACTCTTGGCAGTTCTCTGGGCCGGGTCTCTCCACATCTTCCTTCTACATCTTTGAGTTGTTCTGGACAGGGTCAGCTTTGATGGTGTCCAGCCACCGTCTTCTAGGAAGGCCTGCTTTCTGTTTACCGCTAACTCTTCCAAAGTTTAAAGTTAAGCCATGTTCTAAACCTGGTTGGAAGCAAGGGTGGGGCTACTGGGGGTGCGCATGGGTTTGGGAGAGCGCTAGCTAAGATTCTGCAGCAGTTCAGAGGACCTCTCCAATCCCACTTCTGGCTGGCCCCACCCACCCTTCCCTTCCCCTCCCGGGAGTCCCCACGTGGCCATTTTGGATGCAGGTAAGCGCAGGGCGTGCACGGAAGCTCCGGAAGTCCGGGAAGGCTGGAAATGGGCCTGTTTCTGGTTTCCAAAGAGCCTCCGGATCCTGGGGAGGCTATTTTTGCCCTCCCGGAGGATCGAGAAAAGCCTCTGGAGTCTGGGCAGGGCAAAAATGCCCCCACCCCCGTGGTGCAGGAGGCCAACTAAGCCACGCCCACCATGGCCACACCCACTCAGCAACCGGGCAGAGAACCCCTTGATGAAATTTTTGAAACCCACCCCTGGCTGGAGGCATAACACCAATTCTAGATGTTACATTATTGTTATTGTTATTGTTGTTGTTGCTGCTGTTGCTGTTGCGTTGTTGTTGCTGTTGCTGTTCTTGTTCTTGTTCTCGTTCTCGTTCTTGTTCTTCTTGTTCCTATTCTTGTCATTATTTCTGAAATTCGGCCCACTGTTATTTGCAGCTGAGTTTTGAGGGCCTCCCCATTTGGTGCTGGAAAAAGCAGGCCCTGACCTAGGAGAGGGATACGTCCTTCCGAGGAGCGTTTCTTAACCTCAGCATCGCTACGAGGCGTGGACATCAGCTCCCAGGATTTCCCTCTCCAGCCAGCAGCCTTGATTGGGCAGGAGGGTTTCTGGGAGTTTGACATCCATTCAGTTTACAGTCGTCAAGGGATATGAATGCAGCACACCAAATGGGGAACACCGGGATCAATATCATTTTACTCTACCTGTGGGCTTGGTTTCAGCACTCTCATCTTGCTATCTAGAAAATGGGAATAATGAAAGAGGGAGGGAGGGAGGGAGGGAAGGAAGGAAGGAAGGAAGGAAGGAAGGAAGGAAGGAAGGAAGGAAGGAAGGAAGGAAGGAAGGAAGGAAGGAAGGAAGAAAGAAAGAAAGAAAGAGAAAGAAAGAAAAAGAAAGAAAGAAAGAAAGAAAGAAAGAAAGAAAGAAAGAAAGAAAGA
>NW_020769446.1:323860-337658 GCF_900518735.1 Pseudonaja textilis | reverse complement strand
AGGAAGGAAGGAAGGAAGGAAGGAAGGATACTGATAAGGGAAGGGAAGGGAAGGGAGGGAGGGAGGGAGCAAGGGTTTGCCTTTCATTGCATATTCTGAAAACAGCTTATTTCAAACCAGCCCTTGCTGAAATACATCTTTTGCAGGCTTATTTAATTACATCAGATCTTTCACTGATTTTTATTGCTCCTAAGAATTCAATGATTAGATAAAATTGCCATTCTGAGATACAAGGTTGCCCACTTTGCTATTTTTTAAAAAAAAGTCATGTTAGTTTAATTAAGTATTATCGCCGCGCTTTATCTTATTAAAGTATCGGTTAATAAGAGCAAAGAAGCGGGATTCAATTTCACTTTTGATCCAGCGTGCTTTTAACCTGCTTTCTTTTTATCCTCGGCACTTAGAAGCGGTGTGAGGTCTTAGTAGGAAGGAAATCGTGCAAAGGACACCATCGTTTGTTTTCTCTTTTCTCTGTTTTTTTCAGCTAAGACAAGAGGGGAAAGTGTCCAAATTCAACTGAGCTGAGTCTGTCCTTCCTTTTAATGCTGCAAACGCTGCAAAACACCTGCACGCATCCCCTTTCCCTGGATAGAAGGCAGGTCCAAAGGAAGATTTATTTTTAAAAAAATTCTCTGAGCCTGATCCATTCAGCTCCCTTGAATGGCAGGAGAACCACAGCTGGAATTATCAGTCCTTTCCGCAGAATGAAAAACCCACATTTTAAACATTGCAAGTGCCAATATAGGATTTCTCTCTCCATATAAATGGGGGCTTATCCAAAAGTCCCCCAATTATTCGTACCTATTTCCTGTATTCTTACTCATGTTTATACTTATACCTATTATCTGGTAAACGATTGACAAATAAAATAAAAATAATTGGAGAAAACAAGGAGTTTGTATTTTGCCCTAATCTTGTAATTCCAACTCTTTGTTAGAAGTCAGGATAGACTGATCTAAAATACGATAAACGGGGAAGCTCTTTGGCCCAGTGGAAGTCCGGGCAGATGGGTTCCTCTCTGTACCCAAGCGAGGACACTCTTAGCTCTGGATCCAGCTGCGTTACGCCCGGAAATCTGAACCCGAAGATGAGTGTTTGTGTGTGTTGAGAACGTGGAGGAAACACAGGGCCCGTCTGCAACATGCAATGCAACGTCTGACTAGCAGCGCTCCTCCATGAGAACCGATGACCCTAGAAGTTGGAAGATGGGTGAACTGTCCTTAATCTCACAACTCATGGACAGGCTCAGCCATAGTGTTAGGGAAGGGAAGGGAGGGGAAGAAAGGAAAGGAAAGGAAGTAAATGGATGAAGAAGGGGAGAGATGGGGAGAGGGAGAGGGGGAAAGGAAAGGAGGAGGAGGGAGAAGAAGAAGAAATAGGTTGATTCTCAAAGGAGGCAAACTCTTGTTCTGACTTTAGCTCTGTAACTCTGTTGGCAATTGACATTTTTTGTCTCTGACTTGGAAATTTGAAATGCATTTGCCATGAAAAGCAATTAGAAAGGTCAAGACAATTTAAAGTCCCTTCCTTCCTTCCTTCCTTCCTTCCTTCCTTCCTTCCTCCCTCCCTCCCTCCCTCCCTCCCTCCCTTCCTTCCTTCCTTCCTTCCTTCCTTCCTTCCTCCCTCCCTCCCTCCCTCCCTTCCTTCCTTCCTTCCTTCCTTCCTCCCTCCCTCCCTTCCTTCCTTCCTTCCCTCCTTCCTTCTACGTTATATCCCAAAATTAAAGTTCCCTGTTTCTTTATCATACAATTAAGTGTGTGTGTGTGTGTGTGTGTGTGTGTATGTGTTTCTAGAAGGAAGGAACCAATGAGGCACGAATCGTAATGGAGGTCAATAAAGAAATAAATCTACTCATCTCTCCACAATCTTTGAAGCATTGATGTTTGGTTTTTAGGGCAATATAAATATTTATGTTGAGATCTGAAAAAGCTAAGCAGACCAAATACGTTGAATACGTATTCGAAGGGTAAGAAAAAAAAATCAAGATGGCAGCCAGAATGATGTCATGGAAGCTCCTCCTGCATTGCATGTATAAAAAAGAGGCGGAGCTTCAATCCAGCATCTGCCAATCCTCTTTGATCTTTTTGGCCACACCCTGTAGACACCTGTGATGGCATCCTCAGGATTTGAACTCAGTTTCAAAGACACTTCGCTTTTTTTGGTCTGAGATTTTGATTTTAGTACCTCTGAATTTGTTCTATTCCATGAAAGGAATTTATGGTGTTGCTATTTCCTTGTTTTGGTAGCTATTTTGTTTACTGCTGTCTTTGTTTACTTTTTGTCCCCATTCTATTTCCTATTGTTTTCCGCTCCAAGAATCCCAGGAATTTAAAATGGTGATTAAATAAGTCAGCACCTTCCTTCAAGTGCCTTCTATTTTCATTTTATACCAAGAGAGAAACTGCAAGAAAGATGCTTCCCTTCCTCATCACGGCAAAGCTACCTTGTTGCCATAAAAAAAAAAAAGAGAAAACAGAGGCAGAAAAGGATCCAGTCGTCCATCAAGCCTGCCCTTTGAGCGGTTTGCTTGTTTGTTTTTCTTTTCTTTTTTTAATTAATTAATTTTTAATTATTAACTTTTAATTTTTTATAGTATTACTGTATGGTTTGATGCACAGCCAACCAGACTGGATTTGGCATTTTTGTCCACGTATCCAGTCCTTCCCAAGGACCCGGGAGAGGCCAATACGTACATTTGATGGCATCAGAGTTATCACAGGATTTAAGCTGTTCCGAGCAAGGGTGCTTTTTGCAATTGACTGACGGTGAATTTGTCAGTGCTGATCACTATTTTTTTTTTAAAAAAAATTATTCTATTTTTGTTTGTTTATTTTTGTCAGATGATAGACACATATTGATCCCAAGCGTGTGTAAACCCAGGAATAGAAACGTTCAGGGGTACGGCCTGAGGCTGAGCCAACTGCCATCTCGTAATGCTCTCTTGCAGCCCTTTCAAAAACTGTATGTGGAAAACAGCCTCTGAACTCCGTTCCTTCCCTCGGTCGTAATCTGGGTGTGCTAAGGTGGACATTTTGAAAAGCACTGGCCGTTTTCCCCTTCCTATCGCGGTTGGAGACTCTGGTGTTTTGAGCCGGTCGGTCTACTCTAAGCACTGGTGGAAGTTTACCACCTAAAGCCTGCTTCAAAATACATACATACATACATACATACATACATATAAAATTTAGCTCCATTGGCTAGTTATACTGTTATTTAAAGGGGTCACCGAGAAGGCCAATGCTTATTAAAATGGCGAAAGAGAGAGGGGTAAACTCATAATGGGCTTTTTCAAGTGGAACGATCATCTTATCTAATATGTTTGAAAATGTAATCCATTACGACTAATTACCATGTTGGCTTTGAGAAAGACAATCCCGCTCCCCGGAGGTCTGCGAATGGCCCAAAAGCTCCCGTCTCCCTCTCTTCATTGTTCTTCCCCTCTTCCCAATCCTCTTCCCACCCTTTTCTCTCTCCCAAGAAAAATGTCAGCCTTCGGACATTAGCGGAGAAGGACTCGGGGTCTCCCTATCGGGCTGAAGCAGGAGCTAAACAATATTAGCCAATCATTTTTGATAGATGAAGCATGAAAATTAGTTCCAGAGTTTAACTGATAACTGAAACCACAGAGTTACATTCCATTATGGCAGCCTTAATTGATGAGCTCATTAAGCCCATTATTAGAGAAATTGATTTCAAATAGGCAGTTAAAACTGGCTGGCAAAAAGGAGAGAGAGAGAGAGAGAGAGAGAGAGAGAAAGGAAGAAAGAAAGGGGGGAAAACCAGCAAAGAGATACAGCACAATGTGAAGAAAGTAACCAAAATACATAATGAAGCAAGTAATTTTATAGCATATTAGTTGCCGTGTGGATTTTAAACACTCGTTTTATGTACTAATAAAGCTTTTGTAGATGGCATCTATTAGGAGAGCCCTGAGTGCCACCAATCTTTAATGCAGACCTGCTACTAATTAATTAATTAACCCCCAGCTGAAGCAATCAATTAGTCATGCAGAATCAGCGGCGAAAAGCCACTCCAGATATTGTCTAGCCGAAGCCAAATTGGGAGTTTCTGCTTGAGGTTGGCTTATTTTTCTTTCCATTGTTCTTTAGGTTAATGGAAACAAATGGGAGTAAAGTCATTGGAAGATTCTTCTGAAAATAACATTCACGACTGGGAGGAACTGCTAAAGCAGCATCAATGTAATATTTTTTCCTTTTGTGGCATTTTTCATGGAACGTGGCTTCTGAAAGGGACTGGATAAAAGGGAAAATTGCTTTTAACGTGGCATGCCTTAGGATAGGTCAACCCCATATGTGACCAGAAGAGGAAGCATTTGAAAGGAGGTTGGCCCGGTTCTCTCCAGCATACTGCTTGCCTTCAGATCTCTAAAGTTCTAGAGGACCATCCAGATATCAACTGATTGGTGCTTTCTCGTTGCTTCTTTCTTCTTTTGCATGTTGTGGAAATGGCATGAAGAACCCAAAAATAGCAGAGGATGGGCCAACCCTTTGTAGATATGGAGAAGAAAGTGTGTCGGATGCACGGACAGAAGAGGTCTCTAGCAAATGAGAAGGGGTTGTAGGTGAGGGATTGTAGGAAGCAACCAAGGTAACTGTCAGATAAAAGAATATTTGAGTCTAAAGCAGAAACGCAATGTGAGAAAGCATCATGGAGGTGTCTCTTTGAAGTTACCATGAAGATCAAGAAAGGGAGGAGAGAAACTTATTTAGACTTGCAAGATTCAGTTACTACGGCCATATAACAAAAATGGTATCAGCATCAATAACTTGGATTTTCTAGTCTGGTCAACCAAGGCTGACCCAAAGGAAGCTGAATTGTTGGGACTTCTTCTACTAAGAAAACATGGGTTCTACCATGGAGCCACAGGGGCCTCACCAGGCTTCTAGGATGGCTGTAGAAGCTACTTATCGACTCTGCCTCCAGCGAGATTAGGAAAGAGGACTTGATGGTTGATGTGGATGGTGGTAAGTGAATATCTGTTATTGTAAAAATAAATGGTTCCCTCTTGACATAGACTTATACTTCCTCCAGGGATAATTCTTCTGTGCTTCAGGACAGCATTACACCTCAGTGCTGGCAGACCCGTTCTCTGCTATTGGACTTGTTCTCACACATCTATCTGAGCCACAATGTATTTATTTGATCGAGATTTAGTATGCCAGGCGAACCTGGCCACCGGGGTTTAGAAACCATACTTTATAGTTTAGCACAACATGTGAATCAGCACTGGGATCCTGCCTGTCAGCCTTCAAGATTCCTTTCCTTTCCTTCGTATCTTTCGGCTGCCATAGTAACAGGGGTGTGCGTGTGAAATATTTGGGCTTTGTGGGTTTGGGAAATGTGCTGGAGGTTTAGAGAACGAACTATACAACTTGGGGGAAAACTTTATTGTTTATGCTTACTTGCTTGCTTACTGCACAGTCGCAACTCTTTATCAAACCAGGCCAAGGTCAATAGCCAGACGTTTGCATCAGCACCTGAAGATGCCACACATGACATTATATGCAACTTCAATTGGATGGACAGCTTGAACTATTGTGGGTGGAAACATTGCCATCACTTTGTATATGTGTTTTTCGTGCGCAATTCCTCAGATTCAGAATTCTTTTGAGGCTACCACTTGATTTCCAGTAAAAAATATCTTTTATCTATATAATGGAGTCTAAGCGTTTCTTTCTTGGATTTTGAATGGAGCACCACCTGACACTACCTGTGCAACTACCAATTTGGTGATTGCACGCACATGCGCACGCAACTAACACCCGTGTGCAGCTTTCCCCACACCAGCTGAGGCCTGGAGCACCAATCAGCTAAGGCGATAAAGAAGGGGAAAGCGCAGGGGCGAATGGGAAGGCCAATCCTGCGCTTTTCTCTTCTTTCTCCTTTCAGCTGATTGTCGGAGGCCTTTTTTTAACTACCGGTTTGGCCGAACCGGTGCAAACCGGTAGCATACCACCTCTGATGTGAATGCAGCCAGGGTCTTTAGGGGACTTTAAAAACAATGAAATTGGGACAAAAGTCACTTTAAGCTTGCCGTACAACCCCGCCAAAAACGCTTGATATTAAACAAGGGAGCTCAACCAAAGAAAGAATATTCCGAAATGACACCATCTAATCTACCTCCTTCCGCTCCTCGTCTTCTATTTAAATCACTCCAATTAAGGTGGTGTATCCTCTTGGGAAGTGAGATTTGTTGGCTTTAACCTGGTGGCATGAAGTACTCCCATGCCCAGCATGCACGGGGCGGGTGGTGGTGGTTGTGTATCTCACAAGGCCGGCTCGGGAGGGGAGAGGATGGGGAAGGAGCAGAGAGGCAGGAGGGAAGACTTCAGAATCGGCTGATAGGTGTCATCCACGGCCAGCCACATCGAATGTCCTCCTTCTCGCCTTCCTGCACGGAGAAATGTCTCTCCACGCGCCCCGTGTCTGATTAGCGGCTGTGTCTTTCCCCCACTTTTTCTTTTGGCTTGCAAACTGGAACCGCTCAAGACACAATGAGTAGCGTTTCAGGAAGACATTTCAAGGCATAGGGGACGTTAATTACAATCAATATTTGGTTAATTCTAGCAATGACAGCCGAGCAGTAAAGCTAAACAGTAAAGGTGTTGATTTTTCATTTAAACCAATGGCTTTGTGATTAGTTCTTCAACCTCCTGCCAAACGGCCGGGGGATCTTTCTTTTTTCCCCCCTTTCACACTTCAGGGAGTTCGCCCGCTTTTAACGAGCCCTCGCTTGACTTTCTCAAGTATTATTTTGATTCCGAAATGTTGAACAATTCTGAAATGTTCTGGTGTATTTCAGATGAAACAACGGTTGTCATTTTCTGCTTTTATTGCTTTAATAGGCAATGCGATTGAAAATGGCCTATTAAAGTTACTCATTTGGACAAGATTGTCTTATAACCATTTTTTTTTTAAATTTAGCGGTTCTGGAAACCCTGACCAAACCATTGCCATTTAAAATCTATTTAAATGCCTGTTTAGACAACATTTACACACTTCTGTAAATAAGGTTTGCTGCGGTGCTAAATATGGAAGTGAAAATATGGAATTTGTTTTGAACAATGATTCTCAGTTTTAAAGTGTGCCTTCTAAAAAATAAAGAGAGAATGCTTTCACCACCCTACTCATCGGATTAATCAGACCTAAACCCATGCTTTTGAAATGAATATGTTATCTTTGCTACTCAACAATGACGAGGAAAACAGATGAAAGGAGATTTCCATGGAGCTTCTCAGTCCTCCATGTCACGGTTGTCCCAAAGATGCATTTTTTTCAGGAGGCAACTGGACTTTGTTTTTCCTTGAAGACATTTCACGTCTCATCCAAGAAGCTTCTTCAGCTCTGACTGGATGGTGCGGAAGGGAAGGATTGATACTCCTTGCAGACAGCTGGTCATTTGCAGAACTGTATATTAGGGAAACAAAACCATTTCACAATCAAATGGCGTAACGTAGAGGACTAACCCATCAGGACAAGATTCAGCAGTCCATCTCACTCAGAAGACAAAGGCCGCTCTTTAGAAGACAGCAAAGTCCACATTTTGGACGGAGGGGACCTCTGGCTTGTAAGAGCGGTCGAAGAGGACACCTGTGTCAAAATTAAACAGCCCTCTCTCAACAGAGGGGGAGGGATAGTGTTGGATCTGGGAGGACGGTTCAGAAACGGAGGCAAGACTCAGATAACAACAACAGCTCTTTATTAGTGACTTCAGAGCTGAGCAACTAACCCCAGCCGCAGCAGCCCCTTATATAGGGCTGGCTGCGGCTAGGCAGCCAATGAAAGCGATTTGAGTTTGCCGCTCTTGGCAGGGCCAATCGCGGCAGCCCGTTTAGTAGCCAATCGCATCAGTCTGCGGTGACCAATCACGATCTGCTATTCGTGGGCCAATCAGAGCTGCAGGCTTTCGAGCCTGCTAGTCCGGAACAGATAAGACACCATCTATCTCCGGTCTACAACACAGTCCTTTCAGCAGTTCCCAAAAGACTCCACACCCATTTGCACCACTCAGGTGACCCAGATAACATCGGCAAGCCTCCAGGTGGCCTCAACGACTCTTTAAAATAATGCAAATGACCAGCTCTCTGCGAGGAATATAAATCCTTCCCTTCTGCACCATCCAGTCAGAGCTAAAGAAACTCCTTGGATGAGAAGCGAAACGTCTTCAAAGAAAAACCAGAAAGTCCAGGTGCCTCTCGAGAAAGCACACTTGGGACAATGAAAGGGACTGTGTGTGTTTTCACCTATTTTCAATTAACTCTATCCTTATAAATCTATAAACTGAAATCATTTGGAAGCAGTTCCATGGAACATCTCTTGATCTTGACCTTTCTCTCTTTCACACCGTCGTCATGGGCATACATTCACAGGTGCAGATTCGTACAACTTTTCCTTGGTTTCTTCTCCCTTTAATTGCCAAAGATTATTACGGATTATATCATAATCTATAATTATTATTGAATTACGTTAAATAATTAATTAGAAATATAAAAGGGGGCCTTGCCTGCAAGGTCAGACTTGGGTACATTCAATTTACACTCGACGTATACAAGCTCAATCGATCCCTTAACTTTATTTTTCATTTTAAAGATTAGCCTCCAAAATGGAACTCAAAGCGTCGCATTTTAAATCATGCCTAGTTGGAAGGGGGGAAATGGTTTCAGGGCAAAAATTAAAACATCTACTTGTAAAAGATGCGCTTGTTCATTTAAAAACGAGCTGCCGTGCATCATTTGAGCCGGGTTTTAAAGATAATGTTTACCCTGTGTTGCATAATGCAAGGAACACTACCCACAAGCGCTGCCTTTTCTGATATAAGAAGGACACCTGGTTAATCTGGCTCACCATTTCTTTTTCCTACCCACAGCCTGATGCTTGAAACCATTTCTATGCCTTGCCTCCTTTGCACACCTCCTGCACACAGTGTGACATAGATTGGGATCCAACATCTTGTGCCCTTTTTTACTTACAAGTGAAAAGAAAAGAATGGTAGAAATTTTTGCTTCGGTCCCTGTAGCACTGAAGCATGTGTCTAGGGAAATCAGCACCTCTATTTTTGTTAGGAGATAGATCAATCTCACAAGAGATAAACTGAATCAAATTTCATTTTAAAAAAAAGAGAGAGAAAGAAAATATAAAGGCGGTTTTTTATGATTTGATAGTTACTTGCAAAAACAGCAGTGCCGGAGGACGTCAAAACGTAGGGCTGCTCAAACCACAGGCAACATCTTAGAAGATTTTCCAGTAGGAAAAATATCTGGGAAAAGTCAAGTCTCGGCTGGGATTCAGAGATCATGTTTGATGTGACAACTTAGAAGCAATTCTCTTGTAAAAGTTTGCATAAAACACACGAGGACCCAAACCAATTTGTAACCTGAAAAATCTTGGTTCCTGCAAATTAATTAATTACTGTTCCCAACATATGTATTTAATCTCCAACCTTGTTTAGAGGATGGGAAAACATTAGATCTCTTTTTTTTATTATTATTATACCCTATCTGGCAACCTTGGCAAACAAAAATAAGCTTTGACTAGATTCCCACACATAGAACAATAGAGTTGGAAGGGCACCCCCGCCGCCGCCTCTGGAATTAAACCAGTCCACTAGTTCACTTTTCTGATGTCCAGGAATTTCTCCTTAGCTCAAGGTTGCTTCTCTCCTTGGTTCGTTCCCACCCGTTGCTTTTTGTCTTGCCTTTTGCAGCTTTGGGAAATAGTTTGCCCACCTCGTCTTTGAAGGAGCCCCTCAAATATTGGGGCTCCTTCAATATCAAAAATGTCTTCTTTGCCTTCCTTTCAGCAGAGGGATGCCCCCGGTTTCATAAAGAACAAAAGCTTTTCAGTCTGAGGTGGAAGAATTTGTGTAACCCTTGTTCCTACGAGCATCTCTTTTCAAGAACGTCGTTGCTTAAGGTGGGACGATATTCGTGGCCTCACCTGGTTTTGAGATTTCTAGTAGTACCAGTTTTGGAAAACCCCTAGAGCTACCAATCCATCAATTCCTTGCAGAGATTTCCCCCCCCCTTTTTTTGGGGGGGGATCAGAGCATCCAAAATGCCAGATTGGAGAGAAAATAACAATCCTTCCCGGCGCATCTTTCTACGCCGCCCCTCTCTTTCACTCGGATCAGCCATGCAGTATCTTTACGGCCTCCGCAGATTATCGTGTTTTCTGTTTTCGCTGGCCTCTTTGTTGGAGGAAGAAAGGCTGTGGGCATCCTGAGGAGCAGGAGAAGCATTTCAGAAAAGGGATGTCGCCTTATTTTTTATTTGAGAGATTCAGTGGAAATCCTGAGAGGTCAAGTTCACAAATCTGCTTGGCATAAGCACCGGCGCTCCCCATTGCTAAATGGCCTTTTCTGCTCCGTTATTTCTTGTTACACATTCATTACTTCTTTCTTCCTGGTCAGCCAAAAGCTCTCTAGACCTGACGTATGAGACATCTTAAGGACAAAGGAAAGAAGTTTCTGACATAAATGCCTCAGATGCTGGCACCATAAATTGAAACAACCCTTCCCTGGGCTGCCCATAATAAGTTAAGACATTGGACTGTTCATTGGTTCTGTGGCTTGTTTATGATGCTAGAGTGGGCTTGAATCACTTCTCAATTGGTTGCTTCAACAGATTGAGTTTTCATTAAAATGGGGTGTGCATTGTTTAGCTCACGGCTTCTCCACCCTCCCATCCCCAAAGGACACAGACTACAATATTATGGCTTTTAAGACCTTGGACCACCCTTAGCTTGGAGAAGAAGGGACCCAACTCACCCCCTGTGAGGTTTCTGATACACGGAGCATCAGGGCAAGAATGGAGAAAGGAAGGGTTGTTTTTCCTGCCACCTGGATGATTTATGGAATTTGTTGCTGCAAAATGGATTGGTGGTCACTAGCTGAGGTGGTTTTGAGGTGTTTTTCCCAAAAGGCAACTAGACTTTGTTTTTCCTTGAAGTTGTTTCATTTCTCATCTGAGAAGCTTCTTCAGTTCTGACTGAACAGTGGAGGATGGAACAATTTATATTTCTTGCAGTCATCCAGTTGCTAGTGCTCTTTCTCAGAGTCATTGAGGCCACTTGGAGGTCAATCTGTACCTTCAGGCAGTGGTTGGCTGCTGCTGGCTGGGACTGGTTCTAGAGAACCAGTAGTTCTGACCATCAAATTGCTGCATTTTGATTGCTGTGCGCAGGCTCACACAACCAGTTGTTAAACCAGTTACAGCCCACCACTGCCTCAGGGTCACCCTTTTGCACTGTTCAGGTGTTCTGACCGACGCCCTTTTCCAACAAATCAAACACAATCCAAAGGGAACAGAAACCTTGCAATGCTTTTACAAAGTAATTAGCTGTGATAAGCACAAGCCTTGCCAAACTGTGCGAGACTTGCCAAAAGATAACAGACAAGAAATAATTTCCAATACAAGAATCTTCAAATGCAAACTCAGGATACTGGAACGTCCAAGAGGCTGAGTTTCAAAATGTCTTTGCTTCCTGCAAAGGACGTTCCTTTCACAGCTGGCTTTTATCTTCTTGAAGGAGGGGCCTTTACCATGCAGCCTTACTCCCAAGTCGCCTGTGCTGTTGTAGCTGCTCTTTCCTGCGAGCAATCCTGTGTGCACGCACACTTGGCACAGGCTCCTTGGGAACCTCCTCATCGCTGCTGCCAGCCCCCACAATCTCTGAAGGCAGCAGCCAACTCCCTAATGGTCCTAGCCCCTCATCTGAGTCCTCGCTCTCCTCAGCCGTCCGCACCAGCTGCCGGCTAACCACAACATCAGGTGACCCTCAAGGCACAGCTAAATCTCCAGGTGGCCTCTGCAATCCTCAGAAAGAGCACTAAGGACCACAAGGAATATAAATCCTTCCACCTTCCATCATTCTGTTAGAATTGAAGAAGCTTCTTAGATAAGAAGCAAAACAACTTCAAGGAGAAACCAAGTCCAGTTTACTTTTGAAAAAGCATCTTGGGAACAGCCATGACCTGGATGACAGAGAATCTCCATAGACAGATACCTCTGTTAATATCAGTCTTGGGAAGCTAAGTAGAATCTCCAGTCTGAGAAACAATATGATGAATATTTGCTAAGATTCTCTCTCTCTTTTTTTAAAGTGTGCCTTCAAGTCCAAAGTAGGGCAGCTCCACCCTCTCATCCCCACCCTAGCTTCATTTTTACCCATCCACTTTGGAGTGAGCAGGATCTTAATTAGGGCTTATTTGGAGGGGGTAGGGCTTATATTGGGTGCACTTGTAAAAATCAAGCTAGGACTTACTTTCAGGGTAGGTTGTATTTTGGGGGAAACTGGGTATATTTAATTCTTGCCTTCCAATTTTAAAATGGCAAGTGGTGGCAAGTCACAGACATTTTAGAGGGGTAGAAAAATGGGTAACAGGAAATGCTACCACCATCAGACCAATCTTTGCATTTTCCAAAATTAAACTCGTTCCAAAAAGGCACCAGAGAAATTGGAAAGACATTCTCCGCAACACACCAAGAATAAGACTGAAAAACAGAAACTCTAAAGCAGGTTTTTAAATACAAGATTAATTGACACTGAGCAGCAAATGGGCAACAGGAAATACTTTCTAAAATGAAAATGTATTGTTATAAGCTTTATATTGTAAATTTTTAAACACTTCAAACACCAAAGTCAGGACATAAGCGTACTTCAGGCTATGCTTCAGCCATGTTACGGAGGGAGTTCCATATTTTCTTTACGTTTCGGCCATCTCCAAGACTTTAATCCTTTTTACCCCAGAAAGAAGAAATGCACCCATAAATTATTTCTTCATTGAATCCTTTTTATCAAGGTAAAATAAAATCCTACCCAGGTTGATGGCTGATACTTAGTCAGTCGCATGATTAAGGCTCCCCACCCCTTGTGTGGCTCAAAGAGAGATTTTTCCACCATTTGCACTCTTTTTTAATCCATAGGAAGTCAATTTTCCAGTCATATATTAGTTTATTTTATATTTTCAAATTGATTCTTCTATATATTGATTTCCCGTTGTGTGCATTGTGTCGTGATCTGGGATTATGTGTTTAGCAGAAGTGGATATTCCTGCCACATAACAGTTGGTGCAGCTCCATACGGCGCTTATCTTGAAAAGGGAGAGTCCAATTTTATTGAAACAGCTAAAATCCCACTTAATTGAATTTTTTTCCCCTCCCCGAAACATACAAGCTTAGATACTTTTGGTCTTCAATTCAGCTTTAGCCATATGGTGTTTAAATTTCCAAACCTATAAAGACCTTTGTGAAGAATCTACAAATATTGTATTTTTGATACGGTGAATTACCGTAGAAGGCTGGAGGTAAGAAGCAGTGAAATATCAATACTTTGTAGAACATCTTTTGATCGTGCCGTCTTTTCATGGCCTGTTTAACACATTCCTATGGAAAAAGATCACATTTGGACCTACATTGTACAATGTTGGAGCCCTGAAACGCTGCAGAATAGCATTAAGGGTATTCACTGGAACTTGCCAGCTTCAGGCAGAGAAATACGCAATTTTTCAGACGCACCCAGGGCTGCCGGGAGCTGGGGGTGGGAGCTGCTGGAACACTGAAATGGGAAGCTTTTGAATTTGTTGGGACTGTGTAGGTCAGAAGCAATCTCTGGCTTTTTCAGACAGTGTCTCCAAGTGATTGTTGAGAGGGGGAGGGGGGGAGGGAGAAGAAGAGAGAGAGAGTGGGAGGAGGAGAGAGGTGAGGAGGGGAGAGAGAGGGGGGGAGATGGAGAAAGAGAGGGGGAGATGGGGAGAAAGAGAGAGAAAGGGAGAGAGGGA
>NW_020769446.1:304630-316563 GCF_900518735.1 Pseudonaja textilis | reverse complement strand
CTTTCTTTCTTTCTTTCTTTCTTTCTTTCTTTCTTTCTTTCTTTCTTCCCTCCCTCCCTCCCTCCCTCCCTCCCTCACATGCTACTCTTCACACTATAGCTGTTCCCCTTCTCTTCTTCCGCTTTGACTCGTCCACTTTTCCCTTGCAATTCTACCTCTTGTCAATTAATGGCACCATTTGACAATAGTTTTGGGCGAGGAGGAACACCAGGGAAGCCACTGGGCTGTTTTGCCGCTGCAGTAATTAATTTATCTCTTTGGATGGGCTTGGTGTGTAACTCCAAAATATATTCCACCCAGCGGTTGGAGAAAAAAAAAAAAACCCAATTGGCCATCCATTGGCTAAGACAAAAATTCCACCATAATTATATGGTAGCAGGTAAATCCATACAGTTTAGGGCAACGGTTGTCTCTCTTGTGCCCTCTCTCGTTTGTGCGCTCTCTTGTGCTTTGTGGTGGGTTTCACTCATGGAAGCAGCCTCCAATATCACAACTGGCTGCGATGTAAAAATAGCCAAGTCCTTTCGTGATAGCCGGTTAACCCAAAGGGAGCTCGTTCCCTCCCCTTGAAATTGTCTGTGGGGTCCTTATCGGCCCCATTTCAAGAAAAGGGTCAGGGTCTCAAACTCAGTGCTGAGCGCGGTCCTTTTCGAGGCCTGCAGGAGGAGGGATCACAAAGAGCGGGGAGGTTTGTGATGTGAAACAGCCTTTGGTTTGCACTAGCGGAAGAGAAAGCCATGAAAACGTTGGCTCATCCATCACTGCAAACCCATCATGACGCTTCTGCAGCCTGGCTGGGATTCCCAGGTACAGGACGATACAAATACGATAGCCGTTTCCTCTCGCCAGCAGCAACCAAAGCTAATCTCGGTGGGCTTATCTGCAGAAGAGAGACTTCTGCACCTGGGGAACGCAGTCTACTAATGTGCATTTCTGCTGTTTAACTATGTATTATGTCACCACGGATAAGGAGAAATCTGCCTGTGTGTGTGTGTGTGTGTGTGTGTGTGTGTGTGTGTGGTATTCAGCTTTGTTCAGGTATTTTCCCACGTCATTATAGTTGTGCTTTTAAAGTTGTAGAGACATTTCGGCAGAATGTCCACCAGACTGTCAATTATTTGGAAGCCTGCACTCACAAACAAAAAAAATCTCCACACCACAAGCCAAGCAAACACCTGGGCACAAACAGATCCCCCCCGCAATACCTCCAGCTCAAACACACCCCAACCAGGTACCTGGATGAAACCTAGCTTCCTAATAAATGATAGTCGTCCGTTTACTCGGAGCCAAGCCGCACTAAAAGCCTCCAATACAGGAAACACAATGTTGCCAGCCAATCAAGACAAAAAAAGCTGCAAAACAGACAGAAGATATTAGAAATACCAACCACGCAGAACACAGCAAACTCCAAGACCAATAAACACAGACCAAGACTACCAACCAATCAGGATGAAGAAAAAACCATTCTAACACAGCAGTAGGCTAGCACCAAATTTAAAACAGAAACGGCTGTGAAAGTCTGATTCACAGATGAACACAATACAAAAGCCTGATGATGGCAGATGAAATTCTGCCGAAAAGTTGCTACAACTTTAAATGCACAACTATAATGACGTGGGAAAATACCCGAACAAAGCTGAATACCACACATAGGAGGCATTGTAGCTTTTCTTTTTTTAAAAAAAAGATTATAACATGAATACTGCAGCGAAGCTGGGTTCCTTTCAAAAACAGACAATGTTTCACCAGATTTAATGATGTTCTACACCAGAGGACTCCAACCTTGGCAACTTGAAGACTTGTGGACTTCAACTCCCAGAATTCTCCAGCCAGCTATGCTGAGAGTTGAAGTCCACAAGTCTTCAAGTTGCCAAGTTTGGGGACCCCTGTTCTACACAAATGGCCCATTCTTGGGGCTACTCGGGTGCAAGGCATGGGAAGATGGTTATTCCAATCTTTGTGTATTTAAAGGCATCATCGCAGAGAAGACGGGGTTGACTTATTCTCCAAAGCTGATGAGGACAAGAAGCAACAGATGGAAACTAATCCAGGAGAGAAGCATCCTAAAACTAAGGAGAAACTTTCTAAGAGTGAGAACAATTAACAAGCGGAACAGAAGTTATGGGTGCGCCTTCCATCCATTGTTCCTTGTCTGGCCTTCAGGTGCTTTGGAAAATAGCTTGACCCGCTCCTCCTCTCTGGGGCAGCCCCTCAAATACTGGAAGACTGTTCTCCTGTCTCCCCGAGTCCTTCTCTTCCCTAGACTAGCCAGGCCCAGTTCCTGCTACCGTTCTTGTTTTAATCTTCAGGCCTTTAATCAGCTTAGCTGCTCTTCTTTGCACCTTTTCCAAAGTTTCAACGTCTGTTTTGACGAAGGGCCTGGAAGCTAAGCTCGCCAATGAAGAGTTGAGGGAGCTCAGTAGGTGTAGCCTGTTGGAGCAAAGGATTCTGGGTGGACATGATAACCACCTTCCAGGACTTGAGGTGTAGTCACAGATAAAAGGGGGTGACTGATTCTCCTAAACATCTGAGGACAGGTCAAGAAGTAACGTCTGGAAGCTTTTGTAACAGGGATCCAACCTAGAATGAAGGAGAAATGACCTGACTGAAAATAATGAATCCATGGAGCAGCCTCCGGAGGTTACGGGTGCCCCATCACTGGAGGTTTCAAAACAGACTAGAGAACCAAAGGGCAGGAGGCTGGACTGGAAGACCTCCAAGGTCCCTTCCATCAGTAGGATTTATTTTATGTCTTGATTGCATTTCGGATTCCACTATCAAACCGTTCCTACTATTAGTTTCTCTCTCTCTCTCTCTCTCTCTCTCTCTCTCTCTCTCTCTCTCTCTTGTTTTCTGGAATCTGCTTTCCTGAAATTTAAACCCATTTTCCCATTCCTGCATTCTGGAGCAATAACTACAACCTAGAAGGAGGCTCCTGGTGGCTCAGTGGCTAAGACACTGAGCTTGTGGATCAGGAAGGTCGGCATTTTGGCGGTTTGAATCCCTAGCACCACGTAACGGAGTGAGCTCCCATTCCTTGCCCCAGCTTCTGCCAACCTAGCAGTTCGAAAGCACGTACAAAATGCAAAATAGGGACCAACTTTGGTGGAAAGGGAACAGCATTCCGCGAACCTTTGGCATTTACTCATGCTGGCCACATGACCACGGAGACGTCTTCGGACAGCGTTGGCTCTTCTTTGGCTTTGTAATGGAGATCAGCAGCGCCCCTTAGAGCCGGGAATGACTAGCACGTCTATGCCAGGGGAACCTTTACCTTTACCTAGAAGGAGGCTCACATATCCGAACTCTGCATTTCCTCTTCCGGAGGCTAAACATTTCCACTTCATTCAAGTTCCCAGTATAATTTTTAACCATCAGTGCCATTTACGTACCAGTTTATTTGCGTACTTTTTCAAGTGAGGAGCGGTGAACCGGACCCGATATTTGAGACAGAGTCTAAGACAAGTAGAATAAGATGGAAATAAGTCTGCCCAAGAGTGAGGAACTAGATTTCTTCACGCCTAAAGCTGCCTCTTCGTTTTTCTTCCCGTTTCACATCTGCCCAGCTAGATGGCAGCACCCGGCCAACCTTGGCTGATATCGGGAAGCTAAATTATAGATGGGAGACGGCCGGGATTGCAGGCTAGATGGAGAGGCAAATAAAATAAAGCAAAATAAAAACTCAGAAGGTTGCAGTGGCAAATCACTTTTCCATACTGTTGCCAAGAAAATCAAAAAAGGGACTTGACTTGTTCACCGCAGCATTGGCGTGTATATTGCAATCAACTCATGTTTCCCCACACAAAGCTGGTGCATTTGATGTCTAATTTGGTTTTCTAGGGCAGGGGTCTCCAAACTTGGAAACTTTAAGACTTGTGGACTTCAAGCCTGAGGGTAGGTGGTTGGCTGGGGAATTCTGGGAGTTGAAGTCCACAAGTCTCAAAGTTGGAGACCCCTGGTGTAGCGGAGTAGTCCTGAATCTCGTGGTCCTCCATCTGATACCCCTTTCCAGTCTCCCGAGGAATCACTGATGGACAGTTTGGGATTATGATTTTTAATCCAGGAGTGTCTCCATAGAATTGTCTTGCCACCCAGCCTACATTTAACAAGTTTGCTAATTTGAATATCACATTTGTCCAAATACTTTTGCTGAAAGAAAGACTTCTACAGCTTTCCCCAGTCATGAAGAAGTTCCTTCTCGGAAAATGAAATAATAATGGTTTATTAGATTTACTACTCATTTTTGTTCCTCTGGGGAGAAGGTTGTTTACACAAAGATGTGTTTAGCTCCAATGCTCTAAGTAAATCTGGCAAGACTTGCTCTCGACAAATCCATGCTGACCTATGCGAACAACTGCTTGCAGATCTGGTCTAGTTCTAGAATCTTCTCACGACTTAACGGTTTGGCTGGTGTCTATTTTGGAGGATTATCCTGGTCTTTCTTTTGGAAGATAGGAAAAAATATGTGCTCTTCTCCAGATGTCTGATCTCTGGAATTACGGCCTCCCACAACAGAGCTTTCTCAAAAGCGAAATAGTAGTTCGGTTCCTACTGAAGGGATTTTAAGAATACTTCTCAAGACTCTGGAGCAGAACTGAGGTGTCCCTCAGTAGGAACTTGAGAGGAGCTGATGACTGTTCCAGAATAACAGAATGGAACAACAGAATTGGAAGTGACCTTGGAGGTCATCTAATCCAACCCCCTGGTTCAAGCAGGAGAACCTATACCGTCTCAGACAAGTGACTGTCCAGTCTCTTCTTAAAAACCTCCAAGGATGGAGCACCCACAATTTCTGAAGTCAAGCTGTTCCATTGCTTCTGATCCCATGTGGTGAAATAGTTGTACTTCTGGATTGGTTATTTCAAGAAGATACATGTCCATGACTGGGTTGTTGAAGAACCCAATGGAAATCAATAACACTGGAATCCTTAAATTTCCACTGAATCTTCTCCCTTTGCTCTGTAGTAAACCTGGTGAAATTCAAATACATCGAAGTGGTTCAGCTTCAAATCTCTCTTCAACCTCTCACTTGCGAGTTTGGGGCAACCTTTTAGCAAATTACTTTGCAAGGTTGTTTTCGTAGGGAGAGCTCCACCTTGACCATTTAGAAGGAAAGGGGGCATATTAATAGAACAAATAATCGATATATATCAATGTTCTCACCAGTGGCCCTTTGTCAACGCAGCTTCCATTTCCCCATGGTTTGATGGCTTGTGTGTACTATAACTTGTTTGGGGTTTGAAAAGTACTTTAGAAACTTCTTCTCATTGGTCTTGGTCTGTGAATTTTTGAATCATCTCAAGAATATGAGGTTTTTGATGAAAAGTACTATTTTGGGTTATGGACCAGAAAGTAATGGCCTATCAGGCTATAGAATGTGGCCCCACTGCATCTATCTTTAATCTTCTTGTGTAAGTGTTCTAGACACTGTAATTTCCAATAACAATAATGGAATAAATACCTCATTAACCCCTTTAAAGTTCTCAAACCCATGACAATATCTAAATTAACTGATAAAAGGAGGGGACGTGTCCAACTCAGAGAGCAGACCAGGAAGTTAAGACTGAGCAAGAAGGCAACAACTACATTTTCATGGAAAACAAGGGGATTATAGGGGATATGCTGGTATTGAACCTATAAAGGACACCAAAGAAAATTAAGGTTGCACGGTTGTGTAAATCCTTACCAATCTGAAATCAGCTGGAAACCAAAGATAAACCCGCATTTTCCTGTCCTGGGTTTCTTGATTTTTTTCTTTTCTTTTTTTCATTTCTGAGTGGAGAAATTTTGTTTGGAAGGAGTTTAACTCACAGAACAAATGTCACCCGAAACTTCATATTTATGCATTTCTGATAGATAATAACCCCATCGATATTGTACCATTCTGGCCATAAATTAATAGTTTTGACATACTAATACCCTCTGCAGCACCAAATGTCATGGATATTTATTGAGTGGGGAATAAAAAAGCAATATCTAGCCTGAGCAGAATATTCCCATAACAATAAAACGTATAGATTTGGCTTTAGGGGGCAATTCCATGGACTTCAATGTCTTAGAGAGAATACAGGTTGAAAAAATATGGAGAATATAATTATGAAAAGAAGTTATAGGCTAAAAATATCCAGGACAGGGAGGGGAGAAGGGTAGATGGTGTAAAATATATTATGAAGTGTGCTTAGATGCTTGCTTACAATTCCAGTGTGGAATTAACCTTTGCAAGAAACCGAGCAAAGAAAGGAGTGGATGAGTTCATACATAGAATAACTTTGTAAAATAATCTCTCTACGGAAAGTTTCAGCACTCACCCCTACTCATGCATCTTTCCTGCTATTAAATATGTGAATGGCTAATAATAAATTAATTAGTTGTCAATGAAAGTCTAATTTAAAACATAACAAAGATCAATCACTCCAACCTTTTGCCTATTTCAGTAACAGCTTGAGGGAACAAGAGAACCAATTGGCTGCTCAGAATTTAAACACAGTGCCAAACAAACAACCGATCACATAAGATACAATGGCACACAAGAGATTTATAAGCTAAAGAGGAAAAGGACAAGACAATCCTGCTGACATTACCAAGTCTGGCAACGAGACGTTCAGAAACTAAATTGAAACAAACCACTGCCAAAATCTAAAACCCAAGCTACAAGGACACAGATAAACCTCCAAGTGGCCTCAATGACCCTCTAAAACTTGGGTCCCCAACCCCCGGTCCCCGGACCGGTACCAGTCTGTGGAACAATTTCTACCGGGCCGCCGGTTTGCTGGGCGCCGCCATCTTGTTTTGATGAAAAAGTGCTTCCGGTGAGCTTTTCCAGGTAGAAAGCGGCGTTTGGGTGCTGAAAGAATCCTCGCGCCTTAGTTTCATCGAGGGGGGGCAGCTTCGAACAAAACTAAGGCACGAGGATTCTTTCAGCACCCAAGGCAAGGTGAGCCGAGCGACCGTCCCGAAGCCGTCCCGAAGCCCATCGACACAGGTACAAAGGAGGAGTTGAAGGTGGCGGGGAGAAGTGGGGGACGGCTGGCTGGCTGGTTGCTCGCCTCGCCTTGCCATGCGTGCTGATGCTGGTACCGGGCCGCGGGTGATTTTGTGATGCCGGTACTGGGCCGTGGCACAAAAAAGGTTGGGGACCACTGCTCTAAAAGGATGCAAATGACCAGCAAGGAATATAAATCCTTCCATTTTCCCACCATCCAGTCAGAGCTGAAGAAGCTTTGTGGATGAGAAGTGAAATGTCTTCAAAAGAAAAAACCAGAATGTCAAGTTGCCTCCTGAAAAAGCACCTTTGGTATAATCTCTACCGACTCTGAGCCCTTATTTTCTATTATTTCTATTATTATCCATTATTTCAAAGGACAATATGGCTGACCCGTCTTTTCTTAAAACCCTCCAGTGATGGAGCAACCACAACTTCTAAAAGCAATTTCTTCCACGGGTTGATTGTTCTAACTGACAGGAAATTTCTCCTAGTTCTCGGTTGCTTCTCTCCTGGAGGAGTTTCCATCCGTTGCTTCTTGTCCTGCCCTCGGGTGTGTGTGTGTGTGTGTGTGTGTGTGTCTTTGGAGGATAGGTTCACCCCCCTCCTTCTTCTCTAGGACTCCTCCAATATTGAAAGACTGCTGTCATGTCACCCCTAGTCCTTCTCTTTGTTAGACTATCCATCCCTTAGTTTCCACGTGATTGTGGAGATGCTGAGAAGGTCTTAAGGGCTGGTTATAAGTCACACCTCACAGTGTTGTTGTGTCTTGGAAAATCTGTAAAAAAAAAAAGTATTTCGGTTGAATTCGGTGCTGTGATTGGTAAGCAATTAAGTATTTTAATCTCAAAGTTTGAGCAGCAAATACCAGTCAAGGTCTGTGTGTCCCTGCTCACTTTGGGAGCGGAGGATAATTTTTATGAGTCCAGCAGAGATGCGTGAAACAAACAGAGGTCAATTTTATGAGGATAGAGACAAGCTGCACTTTTTCTTGGAAATAGCCTTACTTAAATCAGTTAATTAGCACCAAAGGATGCCTGCTCACAAACTGTTCAGCTGTTGGAAGGAACACATGGAAATCTCTCAACACGGTTAACATGTATGGCCAAAAAAAAAAAAACAGCTAAAAAAAGGAAAGAGGGGGAAAAAGCCGATCATAAGTGGCCAGCAGAAATGTAGAACATAAAGTTCCAGCTTAAAGCACACTTTACAATCTTTTATTATCTCACAATTTCATAAGTCATTAGTTTTCAAACACATAAAAAATTAAAAAAGACTTCCATTTGAAGCTGACAAAATAGATTTAGTTACTGCAAATACGCGCAGCGTGTCCCAGTGGAAATTTGAAACTCTTACCATTTGCACAACAACATTTATATCATTCCGCATCTCTCAGCCACGGGCCTGGAGAATATGATTTAACATTCCTGACAGCATGGTTACATACCCATTTTCTCTATAATTTCATCAACAAACAGGGCCAGCGTAACATGTGACAAGGGACTAGGCATAACCCAGACTGCCCATCGCAACTGATTGCCTGCCAAACTTTTCACACACACACACACACACACACACACACACACACACACACACACTCTTTTTTTTTTGCAATGCTAGGTAAACAACAGAATCATGGTTACTGCATCTTAGGTGAGGAACCCATGGCTGAGTAGTGCCATTTTAAGTTAGTTTGCTCCAAGTCATTGGACAATGTATGAAATATTTATTGTCCTCTATGAATTGGTTGGAGTTCATATTATTTCAGTACAATAATCCTAATGCTAACTCCTGTTTGGGACAAGAGCTGATCATATTTTTGGGGATGCACTTTCATATGACGTTAAAAATAATAACAACTCAGCACTTCACTGAAAGCCGTTCAGAATATTCTGTGTGTAAGGAGGCATTAGTTGAGCCTATTTTTTTTTTCCCCCAGTTCGTTTTTTATATCTCTCTATCCCGTCTCTGAAGCAAAATAAGATGCCTTTGATAGAACATAGAATAAAAGGGCTGGAAGGGACCTTGGAGGTCTTCTAGTCCAACCCCTACTCAAGGAGGAGATCATACACCATTCTGGACAAATGGCCGTCCAGTCTTTTTTTTGAAACCCTCCAATGTTGGAGCATCCACAATTTCTGGAGGCAAGTGGTTCCACTGTCCTCACTGTGAGGAAAATGTCTCCTTAGTTCTAGGTTGCTTCTCTCCTAGATTAGCTTCCATCCGTTGCTGCTTCTTGTCCTTCCCTCAGGTGCTTTGGAGAATAGCTTGACTCCCTCTTCCTTGGGGCAGCCCCTGAGAGATTGGAAAGCTGCTATCAGGTCTCCCCTAGTCCTTCTCTTCGTTGGGCTAGACAGGACCAGTTTCCAAAACCATCCATAGTTTTAGCCTAACCTTCTTTGTTGTTCTTTTCTTACGTTTTTTCTTTGTTAATTTAGTTTCAGTTCAATTCATGTACTAAAATGAAATTTGACTTGTTTGGACCTGGTTATACTTATCCCAGAGAAAGAACCCAAGGGGGGAAAAAAAGAGCAAAGTCTCTTGATTGTACTAAAGACTGTGAACACAAAAACCAGTTGCTGTTTTTCTCAAAGTGACTGGTCACTGAAGCAAAAGATTGACATGGTTTGAAAAGAAACAGGAGCATTTTATCAAAAGTCATTCGTTTTGTATGCTTCAAACTCTGTCATAAGTAAATTGCAGAAAGCCTTCATCTAATGTATTTATAAACTTTAAAAAGAGCATGAAATAAGAACGGTTATGTATCAATCTTTCTTGAGAATTCCCTTCCTAGCACTATATTATGAAATTAATATATACCCAGCGTACTAGTCTCATAATATATTGTTTTGTGCATTCAGCTAATTTGATTCGCGTTTCTAAGCCGATTCCTAAATAAATCTTTGAAAATTCTGGAGCACATGCATACATTAAATCAACTAACGCATTTCAGAAACAGAATTCCTCAATATATGCTCAAAATGGGCTTAAATCTGTGTCCGCAGAGTAGATATGTACTAAAATGCTTTAAAACCAAAACATAGTTAAGAAACTGTTTAGAGACACTGAGATTTATTCTCAAATAAACATGTTACACATTAAGATTTTTTTTTTCTAAAAGTCATCAAAACTGTGCCTCATTTTATTTACATGTTATCTAAAGAACAATACTATGATTTCATTGTAATGCTGTTCTGCAGGTCTTCCAATAAATGGTGCTTTTCCATGTCAAAAAATAATTTTTAAAAAGGACAGGAATATTTTACCTATGCTGCTGTCAAGATAGTAATTTCCTTTCAGGAAAACTAAATCATTTCCTTCAAAATCCATTTTGTTGCATGCTATGATGGCTTTTTTAGGAGCAAGTATCAGCAGAAGACTAACACCGATGATGTTACCTTGTTGGGTAATGAAATGTCTGCAAGAAAATAACCAAGCTCAGAGCTCACTAAGGACTCTATCCCCCCTCCTCCTCCGCTCCACAAACCCTCCTCTCTTCTAGAACTGATGATGTTACCCAGTTAGGTGATAAAACATCTGCAAAAAAACCCAACCGAGCTCAGAGAGCACCAAGGACCCTTCAGTAGCAGATGCTCAAAGCAACTTTCCCAACATGGCAACGGATTGGGAAACAGGAAAAAACAGTCAGAAAACCAAGGTTGTAGGATTAAGTTTTAAAGTTAGGAAACACAAGTTCTAAGCCTTGCTCGGGTATTTTCCCATGTCATAATAGTTGTGCTTTTAAAGCACAACTACAATGACGTGGGAAAATACCCGAGCAAAGCCGAATGCCATACATGTAAGTACCCGCGAAAACTTAAGAAAACATATATATATATATTTACTTTGAGGCCTTTGGCGATTCGTCACTGTAGCCACTCTGTCATGCCATCAGGCAAGATGCAGTTCGGAAACAAGGCAGTCATTAAATGAGAATTACCTGTAATGTAGGTGAGGAGTTGGGGACTCCAGTTTTATATCTGCCATCCCCAGACTGCATTTGCTTATTCTACCACTCGTTGCCTCTGGTTTGGTCCTCCATTGTCCACTGACACAGAGGTGGGGATTCAGCCGGTCTGACCAGTTCTGGAGAACTGGGAGCAGAAATTTTGAATAGTTCGGAGAACCGGCCAGTCCCATCTCTGACTGGCCCCGCCAACCCCATCTCTTCTCTGCCTCCCATCGAGTCCCAACTGATCGGCTGGGTCTCCTGTGGCTGCCCTGCACAGGAGAAAGGAGCTGGAAAGCAGGTCAGTGGGTGGGGAGGGAAGGGGGATTTTGCAGTATATCCTTCCCCTGCCACGCCCACCAAGCCACGCCCACAGAACCGGTAGTAAAGTTTTTTGAATCTCACCACTGGATTGTGCCCATGGCTGATAAAACCTGTGCCAACCCCTGGGCCTCCCAAACCCAGCTAGAAACTAAACCCCTCCCCTCTCCTATTCTCAGCAGCATTTTAAATCCGTTTCAGCTGACTCGCTTTTTTCGTTGGCTACCCCTTGGAATTTTTGAAAGCTTTATGGGATCCATTGAGGACTGGAGCTCCACATTTGTGGCAGGAGATGAGATCAGTTTGGCAAAGAATAAATATCCGACTTTGTAGCCGGAGCCCTCTAAACACCAAGGGGAGACTCCATAATAGTCCCTCAACATTCATTACCTCTTCAGGGTAAGACGTGAGGTTGCCGAAAGTACATAAAGCAAAGTGGCAACTAACAGACTTGGAAGAAAGAAGACTGCATGAGAGATGCATCAATTCAAACAGATATTCCACTCTATCTATCATCTATCTGTCTGTCTGTCTGTCTATCTATCTATCTCTCTATCTATCTATCTATTATCTTTCTATCTATCATATATCAAGGATCTATTTATCATCTATCATCTATCTATCTATATTTATATATCTATCTATCATCTATCTATCTATCTATCTATCTATCTATCTATC
>NW_020769446.1:288324-300179 GCF_900518735.1 Pseudonaja textilis | reverse complement strand
TCCTTCCTTCCTTCCTTCCTTCCTTCCTTCCTTCCTTCCTTCCTTCCTTCCTTCCTTCCTTTCTCTCTCTCTCTCTCTCTCTCTCTCCCTCCCTCCTCCCTCCCACCCTCTGTCAGGCCTGCTCCAACTTGATCCATATGTAGTGAAAAATATACTAAAAGCCAAGCGGACTACAATAAGCAAAGCCGGAGAGAGAGGGAGGGAGGGAGAGAAAGAGAGAGAGAGAGGGAGAGAGAGAGAGAGAGAGGTATCTCCCCACTATCTAGTCACATTCAAAGGAACTGTTTTGGTCACCTTCCCTGCATTGGCAGGCTAGACGGTGAGCCTTTGCAATCTCCTCCCAGATCTCTGGCCTTGGGGCAATGAGCCGATCTCTCGGGAAGGCGCAATGAATACTTTCAGTTTCCCTCTTCCCAGGAGCTCCATCCCCCCCACAGTTTATGGCAGGCTGGCATCTACAGCAAAGCAAGGCTGAAGTTCAGGATGGCAGTTCTGACATCCTCCCTCCCTCCCTCCCTTCCAGGTAGTCTATGAATAGTTGCGGAAGTCTTGCAGAATATCTTCTGTCTGAAGTCTGCATTGTTGCCATCACAGAACGCTACTCCTACATGAGGATACCAACTTTCTTATTCTCCCCAAAAATGAAGACTTCCCTAGAACTATATTTCTCCACAGCCACCGGGCCTTGTTTCTGAGCCAATGTTTTGGATTGCACCCCTCTGAAAAGACCTCTCAAAATGCCTGAAAGCGAATTTATTCATAGCCAGAAGTGATGAAACGATACGTTTGTGAGTGTGGGCCGTGAAATCTCCACCTTGCTCTCATTCCATTACGAAAAAAGCCGAGTCCCATCCCATCCAGATTAACTTAGCCGTGCATGAAACAATCTACACTTATATTAACCTCATGCTGTTGTAAAAATGGTTTGTCGCTTTATGAAATTATGTTTGGACAAAACAACACACACCCCAAATAGTCAACATTCCCTATTTACTGTGAAGTTTACATCCAACGTTTTGGGAACCAAATCATATTAAAACTGTGGTTAATGCAGCCATTTAGAAAGCGTGTCATTTTAAAATAGTGACATGGGGTGCAGATGTGCAACTTTGTGGGGATGACAACTGGAAGAATAACCGTTAAATGGGTGCCCAGTTTTCCTTTCTGCATAAAATGTCTAATTGGAAAACAAAACAGAGATTCTCCGTCAAATGAGTTTTGGCAGAGGCACAGCTTTCCTTTAGCAAATCCGACACATCAACAGCACTCAAGGTCTAATTTTAAAGCCATAAAAGCATGGATGAAATAAGTGTTTCTGAACTATTTTGATATGCTTGTCCACTCTTTCTGAAACCTGGAAATGTTACTTCAATGACCGCACATTAGTTGGTTTTAGGATCAATAGGAAAAAGAAAGATGAAATGAAAGGAAGGAGAATTGTATCCTTATAAGGTGCTTGGAAATCACCTTGTTTGTTGCACACGTTTAAAGACCTGCAGGTGCAACCTGGAATATGCAATATACCACAGAGACCTGGAGGCTAAATCATACAATGAACGATTGTAGAAACTAAGTACAGTAGTGGCCAAAATTGGGGAAACCTTTTGGGAAAAGTATATTTTTTGAGGTTTGATGGCTAATAGCACCACTTTTTTGCTGGAGTTTCAAGATCACCGTATTCCATTGCTGGAATGGCTTGGGAATAGCTCAGACCTTTACCCAACTGAAAATCTATGGAGCTGACTAAAGACATTTGTTAGTCAGAAGTGACCCAGCAATAAAACCCATTTAATAGAAGCAATCATTCAATCTTGGTTTCACATTAAAACAGCTGCAGAACTAAAAGACTTGGTTCACTCCATGGGAAGATGTTGTATGGGCATAATTCATGGTAAAGGTTATCCAACTAACTATTAACTGACATGGTGATAAGTTTTGTATACCTTATTTTTTCTATGTGTTTCATCTTTCTTCTTTATACTGTAACTTCTATTCTAATAACAAATCCTTCATAAAAGTTATTGCATCACTTTGTTGATTAAATTATCTTTCCATTGATGTATAATTTTATGGTACTACTAAAAAAAAAAACCCTCGAGTTTTTAAGCTAGTTTTAGAAAAGACATTTTCCCCAAAAAGTTTCTACAATTTTGACCACTACTGTACGTCTAGTCTAACAGAGAGGCCAGGGGTGACATGACAGCTGTCTTCCACTACTTGAGGGACTATCACAGAGCAAAGGGGGACAATGTATTCTCCAAAGCACCTGAAGGCAGGACAAGAAGTAAATGGGCGGAAGGTTATGAAATAGAGATCCAATCAGGAACTAAGGAGAAATGTCCTGGAAGTGAAAGCAATTAACCAGTGGAAGGGGTTGCCTTCAGAAGGTGTGGGTGCTCCATCACTGGAGGTGTTCAAGAAGAGATTTCAAGACAAGCATTTGCCAGGAATGGTATAGGGTCTCCTGCCTTGGGCAGGGGGTTGGACTAGAAGACCTCCAAGGTCCCTTCCAATGTAATGATTCTATGTTCTAGGCTTCATCCCATCAAAGAGCACCTTTAGCTCCATGGTATCAAAGGCCTTTCTCGGCTGAGTTCACGGCTTGCTCTGTCCAGGGTCCTGAAGAAAGAAACCTTCCTGAACCTAATACATCCAGGCTGGTGGAGTGAGACCAAACAAAACTGAACCGGCAACATGGTTTACATTGGTTGGCTCCTTCTGTGAGATGCTGCATTCCTACAACACCCTGGTGAAATGCAGGATAGGGCTGCATTAACAGCCTTCGAAACAGGGGTGCTTCCATTGTATTGTTTATTTTATTATTTAGAATAAACCAAGGTGTTTTGTGACAAATTAACATGGGCTACCCCAATCTGAAGTCCTGAAAATTGTGGCTCATGTCAATCCAGCGTAGCACAGAATGTCTGAAATTAATTCATAGAGAATTCACCAAGTCTTCCATCTAAGGAAAATTCCAGGAGAGAGATAATCATTATTAGGAAGGGTCCAATATAGTGACCTGAAACTTTAGCTTCTACTTGGAATGGGATGGAATGGAATACAATACAACACAACACAATACAATACAATACAATACAATACAATACAATACAATACAATACAATACAATACAATACAATACAATACAATACAGTACAATACAATAGAAAATATACTACAGAATAGAACATAACATAGAATAGAGTAGAATGGAATAGAATAGAAAATAGAATAGAATAGAAAATAGAATAGAAAATAGAATAATATATACTGCAGAATAGAATAGAAATAGAAATAATAGAAATAGAAATAGAAAGGAAAGGAATGGAACAGAACAGAACAGAACAGAATAGAATTCTTTATTGGCCAAGTGTGATTGGACACACAAGGAATTTGTCTCCAGTGCAGAAGCTCTCAGTGTAGTACAAACAACAAGTAATAGAATCATAAGATGTCAATAAGAAAGGGTAGTAGAAAAGATGAGAAGGATAATAATAGTACAGCCCTGCTACACGGGTAAATATCCTTAGACATAAGACACTACTGTGGGATTAGGTGTTCAACAGAGTGATGGCACAAGGGAAAAAATTATCTCTGTGTCTAGTTGTCTTGGCATGCAGTGCCCTATATTGGCATCTCAAGGGGAGGACTTGGAACAGCTTTTGTCCAGGATGTGAGGGGATCTGTAGATACTAGATATTTTGTAGGACTCTCTAGCCAGGCTACTCTCAAGGTGGGATGTTGTGCAGTATATTGCACAGGAGCGTCGTGCCATATTTTGATAGATTTCACTCTCAAGGCCAGGTGACATCTGGACAGATGCAGCACTGAATATCCAGAGAGAACACTGGAGGCCCCTAACTCTGTTTAATCCATGTTCATTACCGACCCTTGTTCTATTGTATTTTCTATTGACTGTGGGGGTCAATTCAGCGGGTGGGGGGGAGCCATTTGTTGATTTTCAATTATTGGCAACAAGAGAGCCATATACTGTATTTGAATTCAGATTTCTGGCTGGGCTCAGAGTCACAATAAGCACAGAGGTCTCAGCACCTCCTAAATCCCCACATTGACAACTAAGCCAAATCTTGATACAGACCATAATGATATAATTTGTACCGATGTCTTTTAAAAGAAAATAGAATGTCCCTTTGTTTCTCTCAATTGGACATTGTCTAGCTAACCACGAGATTAGGTAGTAAATTGTAGTTTATTGTGCATGAATTACCAACATGGGTGTGAGTCCTCAGCTGCAAAGTTTATTTGTTACCTGTTGATTTGTTTGTTTTCCTTAGTTGCTAGTTCAAGGTTTTTCTTTTTTGTTTTGTTTCACAGAAACGATAAAAACAAATAAAACCCCATCCAACAGAGCTATTTTTAAGCAGCCTAGCCTAGCATACTTCTCATTTGCATATAAAGTGCAGTCAATGTGAATTGATCAAAACCAAATTAACAGCAATTGGGTCCAATACTTTCCCTGTTTACACATTATTTTTCTACCTTTAACATATAGATGTATTGAATTCAGCTTAGCAACCTGAGCATGAATGCTTTGGCCTTTAAAAAGAGAAACTTATCTGTAATTAAAATCATGCACAAGTTTTAGTGGGAGCCTGTTTACTGCCCACAAAGAAAGCTATTTTTGAAAATGAATAGATTTCCACACAGCAGTGAATGTATTTCATTCTGAGTTAAATCCCCTAAAATTATAGTGTCAGATGCTAAAGAATCGTCCAGCCACATAAATGTCATCACGCCTGCATTCAAAATTGGCTTTTAAAAAACCCTGTTTGATTGTTTCTAAAAGTAAGATGGCAACTAAACAGTGCAGCCATCCTTCTTCGAGAGGGGGCAGTTGTACTTGGTACAAATAATTTGCTGTAACCCCGAGATGAAAACTAATATAGTTTTTAGAATTAAAACCCAAAGACAGATATATTATGCGGGCTATAAAATGTGATTTATATTCTAGCATTTTGTAACATATGTCTTACTTATTACTCTTCAAAATTCCTGCAGCCTCCTTACAATTCTTATTTGCTGCAGTGGTGATTCTCACGTGGTGGGGACTTAACTATAATGATCGATGAATTGGTGGGATCCTTTCAAAACAAAATTAAATCACGTGCCGTGATTGGCAGATGGCTTTGATAGATAACGAGACCCACCGATTTATCCTTACCCTAAAATCGCACTCTGGATTTTGTTTACAATTTGGATTGCACAAATGGATTGTGGGTTTCCTGATGCTTGAAGGCAGCAAATTTTGAATGTTCCCACTTTGCTTACAGAACCTGATCATTTCTTTTTTTAAATAAAGTGACCTCTTCTCCTAGGTGGTCATGAATAACCCAAGGTGGTGGATCTACAGTTTGAGAATCTGTCCAGCACAATATTGTCAAGATGTGTTCAAGAAAACATTTGCAACAAGAGCTTTGGTCCTGAGCTTCTTAGCACAATCCGTTATGGAGCTGACTCTCACACTAGATAAAGGGTTACCTTATCTACTATGCATAAATAGAGAGCATTGCTTCCAATTAATTGCAGAAGTGAAAAAAACCAAGGTGAGTCTCTTCTAAAGTTGATTCCAAAGTACAGTTAGAAAATTAAATTTTCAGTCACGTAGGGTTAGTGTTCCTAGAACCTAATTATGGGGATTGAGTAATTTATGTGACTGGTCCTCAATTTAAGACCAGTCACATAGCGCCACACACACACACATAAAAAAGGATTGTAAGTTTGGATCAGTTAGGTGGGTGAGATTAATTTAGCTGCCCATCGGAGGCTGCTGTGGTTTTACTCCAATTTTATGCTACGTAGTAGAATTTTTTCTGGGGAAGAGTCAGAAGCTACCTGGAAGACAAATATTAATTATTAGCTTGGATTTCCTTTGATGATGTATGATATTTATTATCTTAACAAATAATGAGAACTGCCATTAGGAAAACTCTATGACTGTTACTTTGTCGCTTGTATCCTTACGATTTATATTGACTGTTTCCTAGTATGATTTGATTGCTTCTTGTACCCTGTGACTATCATTAAATGTTGTACCTGATGATTCTTGGCTCTTGGCGGGTGTATCTTTTCTTTTATGGACACTGAGAGCATTTGCACCAAGACAAACTCCTTGGGTGTCCAATCACACCTGGCCAATAAAGAATTCTATTCTATTCAAGGTACGGTAACAGATTTCTGCCCTCAGTCTTAACTCGAAGAGTTTCTGAAGTTACTAAGCACCTCTTGTGTAGAGAAAACCCTGTTCAAGAAATGCCATTTCCTAGGATTGTTTATGATCATGACATTTTGAAAATGGGCTTCTTTATCATTTCCTAAAGTCTCGTTTTAGAGGGTTACGACAGTGAGGAACGAAAAGGGAGGCAGAAATGTCAGCTTGACAGCTGAGAATGAAAAATTGGAGAGAAACCTATTTGGATGGAAGCGCTGTGGGCTGTTAGCAGCAGACCTATAGATTAAAATTAGGTTCCAGATTTCTGGAATAGAATGATGTAGTCGTTTGAAGGAAAGAATTTTAGAAGTAGGAAAGGAGACTGTTAAAATGCTTGGCTCTTTGTGGTTCTAGATAGATGAAAAGCCATCACAATGTCCCGTTTTTTGTCCTTGTGGTGGCTTTTGAAGAAGCCTCCATTAGATTGACATGACTTATTCTTTGCCTAAACAGGAAGTGATGGACCAGTGGCCATTGAAACCACAGAAGGCATTTGAGATCAACTTGATTTTAGCAAATCTGAGGGAAACATCACAAACTTTCTGGAAAGCAACTCCATTTATAAACAAAAAACAAAAAAACAAAACCCAAAGTCTTTTGCTCAAGAAAGTTTAGTGGTATTCTTTGGCCGTATCCATTTGCAAACTTCAGTTGATTGTATACCTGGGAAAGAATGTCAGGGAGAGAAGGATCCAGGCCAAGATTCACTTATCTTCCCCAGCAAAAAGAGTAGTAAATTAATTTTTGTTCTTTAAGTGATATTGACAAGTTTATAAGTGTAATCACTTCTCAAAGCTGGCACCAAAAGCACCTGAGCTTGTTCCTGTGATTTATTGGCAGCTATTTCTATGGCTTGCGAGCCCCAGAAAAAGCAATCTAATTAGATCCAGAAATCCTGATCTGAAGATAATTTAGATAATAATTTATTCTGACTACTGATCTTACAGACACTTAAGGCAGTAATGTTATTCCAAGAATCCTCTTTGAACCATTTTAAGCAGGCTTTTAAGAAGCTATCCAACAATGAAGATTAAACATTAGCTGATTACCGACAAGTAATTAACAATGTCAACGAAACACAGAAACTGAATTAATAATAATTATATCATCAACATGATGATCATCTTGTAGAGAATCCCAGAGAAGAAGAGAGGTTAATTACTCACTGCTAGCCGAACACCACCAAGTCAACCGCAACTATGCCTCCGGATAGTTGTAACTGCCAGACAGATAATTAATTAACATCATAATTGTAATGCAACCAGCATGAAAATATTGAATTATTACACCACTTCCTTTCTATTACTTATTACGACGTGGTATAACTTTGGGGCACAAATATTGGCCATTTTTTTTAGACTATTAGCTACAAAGACTTGCAAGAAAGAGGCACCTACCCAATTTCAACTTGTCTTCCTTTTTCTTTCAGGGCATCACTGATTTTTCTTTCCTTTTTTGTTCTTTCCACCATGGCTCTTTTTTTTCCAGACGGGGTGTCAAGTACCAGAGAAACCAGGAGATCCAGGCCATTTGAGTGGGCATCAAGATTTGTTGCAAGCTTAAGCTCTGCAAGAATCTGAACCACTAACAGCAGAGGGGAAATTAGCAGGAGATAAGAGTAGAAGGAATTCAACGTAGGCTGGACTTTTTAGATCTCTTGTGGGTGCAAAGAGACTCGTGAGGCACTTGACCTCTCCCTTGGGCTCAGCCGGGCCATCTCCTATGGAGCAGGGGGATTGTGGAAGTCGCGGCGTCAGCCTTGGAAGCACTATTTTATTTCGAAGCTTCGAGGCTGCCAGCTTCGAGTGCCTGGGAATTTGGGGGGGGGGGGATTTCTTAGTGAGCAGAAGAATCGTCTCAACAACATTCTTTCTCAGAGAGTCAAGGACATGTTTCCCTGCACCCGGAGAGGAGTGTCTGGAGGAAGGTCTCCAGTTGGGACAAAGATTTGGTTGGGCCAAGTGAGGGACTGATGGGTGCAGGGGTGGGATCTTTGAATTTCTCTTAGGGAAGGGAAAACCCAGAAGTCTCAGATTTGGGTTTTCCCAGATGTGCCAATAGGACAACTCTTGAGGAAATGCTTGTCTTGGAGTTTATTGAGTTGGAGTTTGTTAGTTGGAACGCTGACACAGGGGTTTGAGGTTTTGGATATATGAGTGTTTAAGAGTCTACAAATCAATGGGATTTGAAGTTTTGATCCCTGAACTTGTGTGAGGTTCCTGAGCAAGGAGAGGAGGTGGAAAGTGAAGGAAATATTCCTAAACCAGAAGTCTCTAAACCAGGAAGCAATCACTTAGTTCCTCAATGGGAGGATACTAAGGTTCTTTTTTAAAAAGTTTTTTATTTTTCTAAACAAACACAGACAAAACAATACATAAAAACATCTTTCAATTACATACAGCGTGTCGACTGGTTGCAGTTCTTTTGTGCTACGTGTCCATAGTCCTCCTTCACCAGTCCCATAAATTCTCATATTTTCCATTTTATGGAAATAATAATTAAGTATTATTATCATTGTGGTTCTTTCGTTTAACAATAACTATTTGTTCCACCACTTCATATAGGATATTCAACATTTTAAACCAATATGTAATGTAACTTCCATTGCCACTTCATCTAATAAAAAATACATTCTTATATCATTTTCTCTTAAATTCTATTATTTTATATTGTAAAGTTATCTATAAAATATACCATTTCCACACTTTTTTTTCCTAACCATTGATAAAATAAATCCCATATCTTATAATATTGTTTTTCTTCTTGTTCTCTAATTTCAAATGTCAATTTACTCATTTCAGCACATTCCACTATTTTCTTAATAACTTCTTCCTGTGTTGGTATTTTCTCATTTTTCCAATTCTTTGCAAATACAATTCTAGCTGCTGTTAGTACATTCACAATCAAATATATCAGTGCTTTACTGTATATCTCTGGTAAAATACCCAATAAAAATATTTCTGGTTTAAAATCAATATGACTTTTTGTCATTTTTTCCAACTATGTGTGGATTGTAGTCCAATTTTTTTTCACCTCTGCGCATGTCCACCACATATGGTCAAATGAGCCACGTATCTGATGACATTTCCAACATTTTTCAGATTTATTCTTAAACATTCTTGCTATTCTGGTTGGGGGAAGATGCCGCCTGTAAAACATCTTATAGAAATTTTCTTTATATGCAGTTGACATTGTCATGTTATAATTTTGAGACCATAGTTTTTGCCATCTCTCTAGGTCAATCCCATATCCAAAATTTTTACCCCATGCAATCATTGTTTCTTTAACTTGTTCTTCTTTTAATTTAACCTCTAATAAATATCCGTATAATTTCTTAATCACCTTTTCATCAGTACCTGTTAAAATTTTATTTAAGGCAATCAATTTATCATAAAAACCTTCTGTTTTGAGATCTTTATCATATCTAGAATGTATTTGCGCATATGAAAACCAATTCATCCTTATACCTCATTGCTCCAGTTCTTGCACAGATTTAAGTTCCCCCTTTTCATTCATAATTTTGCCATATCTAACTGTTTGTTCTATTTTATATATCACTGGATAAGGTTCTGAACCATGTGGATGAAGATTCTCCATCATCCAGACAGAGTTGTCTGAAGGTTGTCTGACGTTGCACCTGGAGTCATTGCACCTGGGCTAATATTTTGTTGGTACTTTGAGAGATGTGACGCTGCCCATCCAGGCAGAGCAAGACAGTGAGGCAGAGAGCCATTGGAAAGTACCAACTCCTGCCTTGCCAACCTCAGGGGTTTCCTTCCCAAAGTGCGTTGCAATATGGCCAGGAAGGTTCTCCATCATCCAGGTAGAGCTGTCTGGATGGGAGATGAAATGTCTCTCAAATAACAATAACATTAATCCAGTTGCAATGATTCAACCTTCGGACAACCTTCAGAGAAGGTTCTGAATCCTAGACCTTTCCTAGACTCTTTAATAGCAGCCGGTGCCTTTCTTTAGATATTGGTGTCTCCCTTCTTGGATGGTCTTCTTTGGATGGTCTTCTCCAAAAACTATGAGTTTCAGAGCCACACTGTCACAAGGAGAGTTCCCAGTTTGTCTCCTTCTGAATCCTCCAATGTCCTTCTAGTTTTATCTTCTGTGTGTCACTTCAGGTTTACTGAACTTTTGAATTGTTCATCTCTTTAATTTTTCTTTTCCTTATGGATTGATAAATCTATGGAAATCCTCAATCATCCAGGTCATAGTTGTCCCAAAGGAGCTTTTCTAAAAGGCAACTGGCTTTTTCTTGTTTTTCTTTCTTTCTTGAAAACGTTTTGCTTCTCAACCAAGAAGCTTCTTCAGTTATGGCCCTGGTTATCTGCTTTAATTTGCATTCAGTATCCTTCCAAAGTTACTTCTCCATTTTTTAAAAAAACGTGATTCTTTCTACTGCAGCTCCAGATAGTAAGAGCAAGGTAAGAAGAGTAGCGGACGAAAGGAGTTGTTCCATTCACATGTAGCATCGATGGGGTATTGGATGCAAATCCTTAGAACTGTGTATTGCAAGGACCCTATTTGTCAGGTTAATTCCAAATAAAAATCAGGATACTACTGGGGAGCCCAACCTTTGGATGTATCTCAGCAAGGTTTTGTCCCTCTCTCCATGAAGAAAAGAATTATCTGAAATGCAGTCCCCGAATAATTAAAATTAGAATGCTCTAGATGGCTCCCAGATTGCTCATTTTAAATAATGAATTGAAAGTCTAATAGGAAAACTCATAATACTGGCCCTCTTAGCATTCACAATTACCATGATTAACAATGATACTCACAACTCATTTTTCATGAAAGACTATGGGCAGAGATAAGCTTGTTTATATAGACTAGCTTTTGAACCAGGGAGCCATTTATCATCTTGAAAGCTGCAAAAGGACACCGTAGCACCCAGCAATTAAAACTTACAAAGTGACCTTGTGACAATTAAAGATCTTGCCTCCTTGTGAAGCAACAGCAAAGCCATTGTTTTTAAATCAATTAGAAATGGAAAGATAATTTGTTGGTTTGTTACTGTAAATCGTACCTCTTTCCCTAATGGCAAACTGAATATGTTCTCCAAATGCATGATGAGAAACTAAAAAAAAGGGGGCTAGTAAACATTTCCTTGGGTATATACGAAGGTTTCCAGGTCGACATTTCTAAAACAAGGGGAACAAAAGAGCACCATACAAAAGCTGAAACAAGCTCTGATTCTGATCCGGTTTTGATGAGCCCAATCCCCGCATCCTTTCAGGAAGCCAAGCGAGGTCTCCAGGACGAGGCCAAGAGGTTCTCAAGCTGCTTGGCTCATCTCAGAGAAGATTCAGGATGCCCTACTTAAGCCCTGTCTCCTTCAGGCTCCATCTTCCATCAAAAACTGCATAAATATGTGCTGGGTGTCACTTTTAAGCCTTACGTCGGACTAAATCCTGGTTAGATTATGTGACTGTCTTCTGGACAGGTCAGCAAGAGGACTGAGGTAAAATAACTACAGATCTCTCACACCCTGGACATAAACTCTGGGAACTTCTGTGCCACAGACTAATTCTTTGTGTGTCCAATCACACTTGGCCAAGGAAGAATATTCTACTCTACTCTACTCTACTCTACTCTACTCTACTCTACTCTACTC
>NW_020769446.1:266213-285239 GCF_900518735.1 Pseudonaja textilis | reverse complement strand
ATCCATCTATCCATGTATTCCATCCATCCATCCATCCATCCATGCATGCATTCCATCTATTCCATCCATTCATCCATGCATTCCATCCATCCATCCATCCATGTATTCCATCCATCCATCCATCTATCCATCCATCCATCCATCTATGCATTCCATCCAGCCAGCCATCCCACCCAACAGAAAAACTATTGAGGAAGAACAGATAGAATGACAGGACCAAATCTTTCACTTTGATGCCTCCTTGGCCAGCATTTCAAAGTAGAACGTGAGAAGAGGGTTGCAGGCTTCTGATAATCCAAGAAGATTTTGATAGCAGCCCAGATTGTCAAAGTTGCTGCTGGAATGACAAAGCCACAAATCTTTCATCCTCATTCTAGAAACTATACAATTCAGAACTGAAGAAGCTTCTTGGATGAGAAGCAAAATGCCTTCAAGGGAAAAACAAAGAAAGTCCAGCTGCCTCTTGAAAAAGCACCTTTGGGACAACCACAACTTGGAGGACTGAAAATCTCCATAGACAGACAATTCATCTCTTACCCAATTACTTAAGAAAGCACCCTGGTAGACTAGAGTATAACAGAGAGAAAGCGGATTGTAAACTAGATATTAATAAAACTGGATGCTATTTAAATAATATTTTTAAAAAAATAGAAGCAAAACTAAATAATTTAGACTTCCAGCATTTGAAAGTAGAGGAACAAAAATAATAACAATTATATGAAACTATCTACAGATCCGCCAGTAACAGTTATGTTGATTCTTTTCAACTTTTCATTTGCTGGGTATTCAGCGGAAACCTTTTGACTTATGAACAGTAGATTCATCCATTCTCTGCTGTTTATTTTTCACTTGTTTTCTTTCTTCGGAATAATTTATTTTAAAACAAACAAACAAACACCGAGCCCTCTGATTGGATGCTCAGCGGAGAGACCAAGACAATATTCATTGAGCATTCTACCCATGTTAATTTTTAATTTAAAACCTTCGCCAAAGTACAACAGATTTCTGACATATAAATATTAAAAATTAAATTTCCTGAGTTCATTATCGGATAATTAGAGCTAAATAACATCTTAACCAAGAGACAAACCCCACGCAAAGCAAGTCAGTTCCATTTAAGATTCCATTAGAAAAACTGTTTGAGCTCATCTGTAATGGACCATAAAATTTAATTTGGAAATGATATTACCCAAATGATGAAATGATACCAGTCACAAAGGGACGTGTAGTCAGTCCCATCTTTTCATTCGGTGTGATGTTCTTCTATTGATTGTCTGGAATTAAAAAGGAAATACTTAATTTTGTCCCGAATAACACATGTCGGCTTCTTCTTTTTTTCTGATTTTCTTTTCTCTGGATCTTTTCAGTGTTTAAAAGTCAGAATTGACCAGAGAAGCTTCATGTAATTACAAAGATTTCCTTATCTAAGTCTATTTGCTGAAGTCATCCTAAAGAACAGCGCCTGTAATCCATTGCCTGTCTCATATCTCATTTACATTGGAGGTAATCCCTATCCTATATCAGCATTTAGGTAATGACTTTGGATTAAATTGCATTTCTTGTAATTCTTTACTTTGAAAATCTCAACAACATCTGAGAAAGGGCCTCGCTGAATAGGCCTGTCACCGGTCCGGGTAACGCAGCTCTCAAAGGGAAGATTCCCTTGAAGAGTGAAATTGGCTTTCCACACAATCGGTTGTAAATGTTTTCACCCGTTTCAAAGGAGCAGGAATTCAGGTGTTCCTCGATTTACGACCACCGTTGAGCTCTGCTGTTAAGTGAGAGATTTGTTGGGTGAGTTTCACCTCATTTTACAACCTGTTTTGCCACATCTGTTAAGTGAATTACTGAATGAATGAATGAATGAATGAATGAATTAATGAATTAATTCTGTATTGGCCAAGTGTGATTGGACACATAAGGAATTTGTCTTGGTGCAAATGCTCTCCGGGTACATAAAAGAAAAGATACATTCATCAAGAGTCAAGAATCAACAAGTACAACACTTAATAATGATAGCCATAGGGTACAATAAGAATAGAATAGAATAGAATAGAATAGAATAGAATAGAATAGAATAGAATAGAATAGAATAGAATAGAATTCTTTATTGGCCAAGTGTGTTTGGACACACAAGGAATTTGTCTTGGTGCAAATGCTCTCAGTGTCCATAAAAGAAAAGAGACATTCATCAAGAGTCAAGAATCATCAGGTCCAACACTTAATGATAGTCATCAGGTACACTAAGCTATCAAATCCTACTAGGAAACAGTCAATATAAATTATAAGGATACAAGCGACAAAGTTACAGTCCTACAATCACAAGTGGGAGGGGATGGGTGATAAGGAGTGATGAGAAGATTAACAGTAATAGTAGTGTACACTTTGTAAATAGTTGAACAGTGTTGAGGGAATTATTTGTTTAGCAGAGTGATGGCTTTCGGGGAAAAACTGTCCTCGTGTCTGCTTGTTCTGGTGTGCAGGGCTCTATAGCATCATTTTGAAGGAAGGAGTTGAAACATTTTATGTCCGGGATGTGAGGGGTCTGTAGATATTTTCACGGGCCTCTTTTTGAGTCGTGCAAGATACAGGTCCTCATGGAAGGCAGGTTGGTAGTAATTGTTTTTTCTGCAGTCCTAATTCCTCTCTGAAGTCCATGTCTGTCCTGTTGGGTTGCAGAACCAAACCAGACAGTTATGGAGGTGCAGAGGACAGACTCCATCATTCCTCTGTAGAACTGGATCAGCAGCTTCTTAGGCAGTTTGAGCTTCCTGAGTTGGTGCAGAAAGAACATTCTTTGTGGTGCTTTTTTGATGATGTTTTTGATGTTAGGTGTCCATTGTAGGTCTTGTAATATGACCTGCAGTTGTTGATAATCTGGTCGTTAAACAAATCTGGCTTCCTCTATTGACTCAGCTCATCAGAGGGTTGCCAAAGGACATCACATGACCCTGGGGGATACTGCAACCATTGTTAAATATGTGTCCATCGCCAACCGTCTGAATTTGGAACACGTGACCAATGGAGATGCCGCAAGGGTCATGAGTGTGAAAAATGGTCATAAGTCGCTTTTTTCACTTCAATCACTAAACAAACTGTTGTAAGTCGAGGATGGACAGTACATACATAGGTTGGGGCGCCAGGGAGTGAGTGGTGGGCGCCTCAGATCACATTTATAAAGGGCCAAGTGAAATAATTTGTTTTTAACATGTGTTGAAATGAAAGTTTTGGCTTTCTCAGGGCCTGCAAGACTCTTGTTGACGCCTCCTGGAGCAAGGGGGGGGGGGCTCTTCCCCCAGAAAAGGACCCCAGGAGTTGTTTCTTTGTCCTGACCCCCGTCCAGGGGTGGGATTCAAATGTTTTAGCAACTGGTTCTATGGGTGTGGCCATGTGAATGTCTGGCCGTGGCTTCTTCTTCTTTTTGCAGCAACCCCCCCCCCTCAATTTTTGGGCCTCCTGGGCCTCAGGGAAGCCTCCTGGGTGAAACAGTAAGACAGCGAGGGGGATCCTGGCACAGCTGATCATCGGAACAGCGGATCATCCAGAGGTGGGAAAGAAATACCTTAAGGAGGACTGGGCTGGAGAGAATGCAGTCAGCGATGTTGGTCCTGCACGACAAGGACTGATTGGGTGGGGAGGTCCGGGGTGGGTGGAGAGGGTTGGGGTCAGCCAGGGGCACGATTTGCCAGCTCTCCGAACTCTGTCAAGCCGCAAGTTGACATATGGAGAATCATAACAACCAGGTCTATAGAACTGGTCTGAACCGGTAGAATCTCATTCCTTTCCCCACGTGGCCCACCAAAAATGACAGGGTAGGGTTGGCAAGAAAGTGCAAAAGAAAACCAGGCTCGGCCATTTTGAAGTCCGAAAGTTTTCACCCTGCTTAGAATATGTTCAGGAGCCTGCAACATGAAATCATTCCATCCCACGCCGCTAAATTCAGAAATGATATAAAATGAGAAAATGCTTGTATATTGTGTTTTTATTTTTGTAAACCTTCCAGAGTCATTGAGAGGGAGTGGGAAGCCATACCACTTTTTCTTTTACATAAATAAACAATCTTTGCATTAACAGAATAAAGAGCTGGGAGGGACCTTAGAGGTCTTCCAGCCCAACCCCTCTGCTCAGGCAGGAGACCATATACCATTACAGAGAGAAGGTTATCTAATCTCTTCCAGTGTTGGAGAATTCACGACTTCTGGAGTCAAGTTGTTCCACCGGTTAATTGTTCTTACTGTCAGGAACAATCAACCATGGAAATGTCTTGCCTTCTGAAGTTGTGAGTGCTCCCACAACTCCTCCAACAACGACAATTGACATTGACAATGGAACAACGAAACATGGAACAAAGGAAGACTGGGACTTCAATTACAAAGACCTTTTGTAAGTTGAGAAAAACAAACACCCGAATTTCCTACCCTAGGCCTCAGTGGATACACCTCAACATAAAAATTCAGGAACAAAAAAACCCAAATCCGTTTTAAAAGTTCACCTCCCTGAATGCGCACGTTTTCAATGCTTGGTTATATTACAGAGGTTCTCGCACATTTTTAAGACTACAGAGGTTGGTCATTCACAGCCTTGGGCATAATTACAAAGCCTCTTCCTGTCAGTCTCTCGAATAGGATGAAAATTAATTCTTGTACAATGCACTCTGCATAAACCAGAGAAAGTTGACCCCATCTATTTACATACAGTACGGGGCTCCGCTATCACCGTCCCAGCAGCAAACAGCTTTTCTTATCTCGAAATAGCCCTCATTTGTTATTTCTCCCTGAAAACACCCACCCCTCTTGATTTCCACAATTTCTTGCAATAATAGACCTGGCCCTAATGAAACCTGCATTATGAGAAGGTTATAATCCTGCCCCACAGACAATTAATCCGTTGCTCCCTTATTATTACATATGTAATTGTATAATTGATTTTAAAACTTACTTCGGTGACCCCCCCCCCTGAAAGCGTAAAGTATGTAGCTCATTAAAGGGAAGAAATAAAATTAATATCTCTATTTCGAAGATGGGGAAGGAAGCTGACCAAAGGGAGGTCTGCTGCATGTTTAAGCACACATGGAGGAAGAAATATAGTTAATAAGGCTTCGGCTGGCAGTATTTCTCACTCATACCCGTCCCTTGTCTGCATCATTAGATCATGTTGGGATTGCTACAGGATAGCCTTGGCCAAACATTGAGGTACGAAGGCCCTAGAAATACCAGGAAAAAAGCCAACCAACCACTTCCTGACATGGTTCTCCAGTGCAGATGGCAGTGGAGTCGGACAGTGAGAAAGAAAGGGGACCAGTCAGGGAGTCTGGGGAGGACTTGGATGAAGGTCCTGTGTCCAATGCAGGAATGGGGCCAGGACCATCTGGGAGTGGGGTGCTGACTCTGGAGCCTCCGGAGTCTGACAGCAACAAGGCAGAGGACCCAGGGGAGCCTGTTCCCAGTGCGCTCATGCACAGAGCTGCTAGAAGGTGAGAGCAGCTGAAGCAGAAGGGGTGACTTGGGAGTAAGGCTGGGGGTAAGGCTGGATTGCCCCTACCATAAGAGATAAAAGTCAGGCCAAGATGATGAAACCTTTGCAGGAAGCAAAGTAGTTTGATAGATTTCAAGTCCTCATTGAAGCTCTGTGTACTCTGGTTGGTTTTTTTCTGGTACTTTGGTTGATTTCTGTTATAATTATTTGGCGACTTCTATTTTTGGCAGCATTCCACAGCACTGAAAGGTGTGTGCTTATCTTGGGGAAGTGTTTAAGATTAGTTCTGGCTGGGAATGAAAGCAATTCCCAGCATTGCAATAAAATAGTTTTTGCTTTTAAACCAAGTTTGTGTTTAATTATGTCTGACAAAGTCTGGGCCAGAACCCTTCCATCCCATAGAAACAGAATGCCAACTCTCATTTATATAGATTATTTCCACCTATATTCATAAAGGTGTGAAGATACTTGGAAAGCTACTAAGACTACGGAGGAATTTCATGACATTGAGAGCAATTTATCAGTGAAACAGTTTGTCCCCTGGAGTTGTGGGTGCTCCATCAGTGGGGGGTTTTAAGAAGAGACCGGACAACCATTTGTCTGGAATGGTGTAGGGGCTTGACCTAGAAGATCTTCCAAGTCCCTTCCAATCCAATCATTCTGTGTTGTATGTTCTAAGAACTTTCTTGGGCTCCTCCACTTTCTTAGAACAAAGAACATGGAATAATCATGTTGTTGCCACCAACACAACCACAAGTCTTTCATACCAAAGAAACAACAACAACAAAAAAATACCAGCAGGATTTTGGAATTTTTCACTGCCTGTGGAACCAAGGCCACAACGAAAGAGAACAATTAATCAATGGAAGAATTCACCTCCCAGAATTGTGAATGCTCTATCACTGGAGGTTTTCAAGAAAAGATCAAACAACCATTAAACCAAGATGGAATAATGTCTCCTGTTTTGAGCAGGGGGTCTGGACTAGAAGACCTCCAAGGTCTCTTCCAGCCCTCTGATTCTATGTTCTATGTCAGTGGTCACCAACTGGTGGGCCGCAAAGAAATGTCACCCCCAGAGCAATTAATCCAGGCTGCACAGGAACACGAGGCTTTGCCGCCCATATAGCCCAAGCCGAGCCGAACCTTCCTTAGGACTGAAGCAGTACAGACTTAGATAGCCGATAGCAGAAACACAGATCTCTAAGTGAATCTGTGATTCTGTAAGCAACTCAATCTGCCTGCCTGTTTTGCCTGATTTTGGATAAAAGTTGCTCTTTTTAAACAAAAAAAAAATCAATATTTACATACCTGGTGTATTGTGAGTTAATTTTGTGAGTTTGCTTGGAAGCTAATTTTATGTGACAGACTCAGGTAGCCGATGGCAGAAATACAGATCTCTAAATGAATCTGTGATTCTGTGGGCAATTCAATCTGCCTGCCTGCTTTGCCTGATTTTGAGTAAAAGTTGCTCTTTTTTTATAAAAAAAATTCAATATTTATATAAATATTTATAATATTTACATACAAGCCATGCCCAGCCAGTCACATGACCACAAAGCCACACCCACAAATTAGGCCATGCCCACAGAACCAGTTTAGGTCCCTGTGATCTAAAATTATGACTTTAGTGGTCCCTGAGGTCCAAAAGGTTGGCGACCCCTGGTCTATGTGCTAAGAACTGATTCATACCTTGGTGAAACCAAGTGTCAGGATTAACCCCATTTAAATCATGATTCTTGAGCCAAACTTCCAAAACTTCAAAAGGATTTATTGGGAGTTAAAAGGTCCGGCGTCACCTGGGTATATTGTAAGTCATATCCTCCAATGGGACACCTCCATAGCCCAGAGGCATCAATCATGCTCTCCAGTTAGAATTTTTCATGGCAGAAACTTCAGTCACCTAGTTACTATCTTTGAAAACATTTATGGAATGCAGTTTCAGTTTGCAAGCTGCTGCACTGCGTCCCCCCTCCCTTTCTGTTGGTAACTCTAAAAAGACCATAGAAATATTGTATGTGTTGATTCCAAGATTGGCTGCTGGAATTGTAAACTTTAGACAAAAAACAAACAAGCGATAATACAAAATTGAACTCTCTACCACAAGGTTCTCCAGATGTGTAGATTTAATTTGGGGCTTCCCATAGTGAAACCATTGAGGATCTCTCTTGCTGTGTGTGTGTGTGTGTGTGTGGTGGGGGCGGGGAGGAGAATGCTACTCGGAGCACACAGAACTGGGTTATATCTTGGGGTGCTGCAAATTTATTCCGCATTTCTTCAGCCTTTTTTTATTCAACTTGACAGATACAACATTCGATCCGGGAAATTCTGGTGGGCTACGGGGGAATTTGCACTTGTCTTAATTATGAGGTAGGCCAAAGGTGTACCTGGGTGTATTTCCTGATGTTCGTTGCACAATTATCTGTCTCGCAATCTGAAACCTCCGGGGCTTTGTGAGCTTCGGGGGAAGGTGGGAGACATGAAGAGAAGTCCTTCCTCCATTGGAGATTGCTCAGATCAGGAAATTGGGGGTGTGTGTGGGGGGGGCAGCTGTGGAGACAGCCGAGTAACGGAGATGATTTGTATACCAGAAAGAAAAAGGCAGCCTGGAATCTGCCTTCCAAGAAGCTGCAGAAATGAAGCTCGGACCAATTTGAAAGAACTGGAGCACAAACCTTTTGCGGACAGAGCAAAGTTGGGGCAATCAAAGGATAGATCGTGATGACACCTTTGCTTGTTCCTGGAAGCGGAAAGTCATCCCTCTGTTCACAAAGAACTGATGGAGGCAACAACCCTCACAACAACAGCATCTTGCTTCTCTCTTATTCACCTGTCTGTCACATTTTGTGAGCAGGTGCAAACACCAAGGAAACTCAAGTTTGTTTCCTTAGAATAGTTACTGGAGGTAAAGAGTTCAGGTTCGATTCGGGATTGTTCAGAGTGAGGATCTTGCAAATAATCCCCCAAAACTTTAACCTTAAACTGTCTACCGTGGACTCCATTCCCAAGAGGTCCTTAAGCGGGCGTGCATAAGCGCACCAGCGTGCCTACCGTCCCTGTCCTACTCTTCCCATTTATTCATACTCGTTTATTATGTATATATCCATATCCTTTTGTACTTACATGTTATGGACATCCTTTTACTTGTTTTCTCATATGTGCTTGACAAACTCAATAAAATAAAGTAAATAAATAGGAGCAGCTGTTCTAGGCTTGCTGGCTTAGCTGCTCTTTGGATTTGTTTGGTGGTTGTGGTTGTCATTTGAGACAGAAGTGCTTGCTTGTGTTCCTCGGGCCATGCTGCCATTGCGGAGTGTAAATAGCTTCTTGCTACAAGCGTGCAACTACTTCCGTAGCCTTGTTTGAAAACGGGGTGCTACTCATTCACACACACTCACAACGCTGGAAGCAATGGGTAGCTTTGAAGCTTAGACAGGGTTGTAATTTCTCCATTTTTCTGAGCCCACAGCACTTACACACGTTAGCTGGTTGGCTTGATCCACCTATTTATCCTACAGATGGTCCTCATTTAGTGCCCATTCGCAATTAGGACAGTGAGGAAAAAACAATTTTGCAACCAATCTTCATAGTCATGATCTTTCCAGGTTGTCACTAAGAAACCGGAAAGTCTTCTATTTCTACTTACAGAAAGTAGCATTTAAATTTCAACAAAGTCTTCCACATCCTGTTGAAGCAGGTAACAGCTATCTCCAGTGCCTTTGGAGGTTCTCTGTCCTTCAGTTCATGGTTGTCCCAAAGATGTTTTTTTTCAGGAGGCAACTGGACTTATTTTGTTTTTTCTTTGAAGATGTTTCTCTTCTCCTCCAAGAAGCTTCTTCAGCTCTGACTGGAAGGTGGGGAAAGGAAGGATTTATATTTCTTGCAGACAGCTGGTCATTTGCATCCTTTTTGGACGGACGTTGAGTCCACTTGGAGGTCTATTTGTGTCCTCAAGGTCACCTGAGCAGTGCAAATGATTCCTGTAGTCTGCACTATTCAGAGTATGATTCAACTAGGATTAGTTTGGACAGGGATGTGGAAGGAAAGGGATACAAGAGGATTTGGCCGTGCTAAAGGAAGGCGTTCTTGCAAAACAAGGGCCACAATGTTTGTCAGATCATGGTTAGAGTAAGGATGAGTGATTCGGTGACCTAGAGGTGGAGCTCTCACCTTATAGTTCGATCCTATGTAGAGGCAGATATTTCTCTCTGGGCTCAATAAGAATATATCTGCTGAACAAAACTCTGCCCTGACAACAGGAAGGGCATCCGGCCAATAAACACTCATCTCCATTCAGTTTCCCAGACTCCACCGCAGAAGGGATTATGGGGTTGTTAAAAGATGATGATAGACTTACAGTCAGACTATTGATGTTGTTTCCAGCCACACAGCAGAATTGCATTTCATAAGAGAAATAGCAGCTTGCCCATGTTGTAAGTTTAAGCAAGTTACTCTTCAGAGAGTTACTGATGACCAGAAAGGCTCTCTAAATGGACATGCCCATACTGAATTGGATTTTGAGATAAGTGAAAGAAAAGGCAGTTGTGTAATTTGCACACAAAGTGGTCAGAATTGATCGAAAACAAACCTTTAACTTTCCAACTGGTTTAAACAGGGGGGAAAGACCACTGGATAATTACATCATTTAGCACATTGATTGTGGGAAAGTCAATTCTAATGATTTCAGAAATGGAGGGCTTTGTGCACTCCTCATTTTTAAGGAAAGGGTTTTTTTTTTCAATTTAACTTGCAGTCATAAACGGGGGATTTTTAAAATGACAGGAAAAGGAAGAAAAGAAAAGTTTCCTTGGGCAAACGCGTTGTATTTCACCAAAGAAAAGCCAGACTGAATCAATGGGGCACTGTGAAAGGAGCCACTTATCGCTTTTTATAAGTCGACAAAACTAAGGAAGGAAATTAAGTAAGTAGACGTTTTAAACTGCCTGCGAAGTTGAGTGGGTCATTTTCATCATTTGAAAACATATTCAATAGGATTAAAGAGAGCTGGTGTGGACTCAAACACCAATTGGGAATCCACATTCTGGGCAGAGAGGACCTCTGGCTTGAAAGTGGAGTCAAAAAGGGCCATCTGTGTCAAAATCGAACAGCCTTCCCTCAACAGAGGGGGGAGGGATATCGCATCATCTATCTCCAATGTACACGACAGTCCTTTCAGCAGTTCCAAGAAAGCTCCACACCCATTTGCACTATTCAGGGGACTCTGAGGGCACAGATAAACCTCCAAGTGGCTCCAGTAACTCTCAGAAAGAGTGCTAACAACCAGATGACTGCGAGGAATATAAATCTTTCTCTCATTCAATCAGAGTTGAAGAAGCTTCTTGGATGAGAAACGAAAGGTCTTCACGGAAAAAACAAAGAAAGTCCATTTGCCTTTTTTTAAAAGGGATGACCATGAACTGAAGGCTGTCTGAGAATATCCACGGATAATTGGCAAGGTCTGTGTTGAGATCTGTAGTTTCAGACCAGGACTTCGCTTGTGAATCTTGGACAGTCGTGGCCACGTGATAGAAATGATCTCCAGAAGAATTCAAACGGTAGGAAGGTACAAATGCACGAATCGCAACAGAAGATCTCAAAGGTGCTTTTTCCCAAAGATAAATGGACTCCCTTGAGGTTTCTTTTTCCTTTGAAAAGGTTTCGCTTCTTCTCAAAGAATCAATCCAAATGATAACTATCCGTAAATACCTGCTTCTTCCGAATATGTCAGTCTTTCTCAGTCTTGGCTGTTTGAAGATGTGTGGATTTCCAACTCCCAGGGAGCTGAAGTCCACACATCTTCAAAGAGCAAAGGTTGAGAAAACACTGACATATGTGGTTTCAGCACGCGTCTACTCATAACACACGACAAGGGAACAAATGCAATTAACTGATCAATTCATACAAATCTGAAAGCATAATTGGTTGATTTTTGACGATGGAGGACTAAGAGAATGAGTGAAGGCTACAAGGATGATGGGATGCTCTTATTGTGACCATTTTTGATTGCGTAAGGGCAGATCTTGGAAAAAGAAGTCAAAGACACGAGTGGAAACAAGATCATTTCCAAAGAGGCGATGGCAGCCCAGTGTGAAAAAAAGTAATTAAAATTAGATTATTATTCCCAAAGTCTGAACAGAAAGTGGATATGACAAAAGATGACATGGAAGCGGATTGGAACAGAATGAAAAGAATGGGATGAGAGGGCAAAGGGGTGAAATGATGAAGTGAAAAAGTCTGTGGTTCAGAAAATAATGCACGTAAAAGCATGATGGCTACAATAAAGGAACCATCATTGAGAGAAAAATATTATATAATGTGTACAGAGAAATAGATGTGAAGAAGATAGTCAAAGAAAGAAAGGAATAGAACGTAGAATAGCAGGGTTGGAAGGGACCTTGGAGGTCTTCTAGTCCAACCCCTTGCCCAAGCAGGGGACCCCATACCATTTCAGACAAATGGCTGTCCAGTCTCTTCTTAAAATCTTCCAGTGATGGAGCAGCCATAACTTCTGGAGACAAGTTGTTCCGCTGATTAACTGTTCTAACTTTCAGGAAATCAATCCTTAGTTCTAGGTTCCTTCTCTTCCATCCATGGCTTCTTGTCTTGCCATCCGATGCTCTGAAGACTAGGTTGACCCCGTCTTCTTCATGGCAGATATTGGAACACTGCTATGATATCACACTTAGCCCTTCTTTTCAACAAACTACACATACCCAAATTCCTGCATCCATTCCTCGCGTATGTTTTAGCCTCTGGTCCCACTAATCATTTTTGTTGCTTTTCTCCGCACTCTTTCCGAAGTCTCAACATCTTTTTAATATTGTGGTGACCAGCACCAGATGCCATATCCCGAGTGTGGTCTTACTAAGGGCTTTGTAAAGCGATACTAGAACCTCACACGATCTTGATTCTATCAATCACGGTTAAGATTAGAAAATAAAGTGCCATTTTGGTCAAAGGAAGCCCTCTCGTCCATGGGCAAAAATGCCAAATAATGCCTCCATCACATTGAAGGGAATAAAAAGACTAAAACGAGGGAATGTTGGAAGGACAATATCAGAATTTCGTGTGAGCAATAGTGATCTATCTACCATAGAGTGGAATCGCTATGATCCTCCGTGTTCAAGGAACATTATAAATGCTTTGGGGATGTTGAAAAACGCAGGCTGCAGTCTATTAGTGTGACTGATGTAACTGGAGAAATATTAAAATATGGAGAGGTTTTGCTCACAAAATTGCTGTGAGGGTTGTTTGATGTATGTGTGAAGGTTGTATCTGTGCCCGACAATCAGCAGTTTGCTGTTATTCGTCACCCTACACAAAGGTAAAAAAAAAAAGAAAGAAAAGAGTCGTAGAGAATGCAAAACTCTGAGAGAATTACTTTGATTAAGTCCCTGGGAAGAATTTTAACAGAATTTTGATCAAAAGGCTTTGAGAAGTAAATTATTAGCAAATGATTAATGAAGTATAAGCTTTTAGACCTGCCAAAAAATTTTTTTGCACTTCTGACTGTAAGGAAGAAGAAGCATTGTACACCCATTGTGGTTTTAAAAAGTGTGTGATAAAGCAAATAGGCTGCAATTGTGGAATATTTTACGCAAATGTGCAGTTGAAACAGATTGCTGAATGTGATCAGGGCAGAAAATAAACTATGAGTGAGAATAAATGAAATGCTTACCAAACAGTTCAACATTCAGGAACAAGTAAGGCAAGAATATATGGCGTGGGTGCTTAATATATTTATGGATAAATTAATTAAAAGCTTGTGGTGAAGATAGAGCTATATTGATAAGAGATATGAGTGCGTGTCTACTTCTTCTTTTTAATTGATGCAGTGCTGTTTGATGAGAATCTGTGAGGAATATGGAACCAAAAATTAAGATATCAGAGACCAAGATAGTTGAGTGTGACAAGAAAATAGAGAATAATCATACACAAATGGCAAAAATCTAAGCAAGTAAAATTATTTTGTGTGCTTTGATAGACTGTTTACTCCAAATGGACAAATGGTTGAAGAAGTTTGAAAACATACAAAATGCTGATAAGAAAGATAGTGAGTTTCACATGGAATCCAAAGAAACATTTGAGGCTGTATGTAGAAAGGGTTGGAAGAAAACATGTTTTACAAAGTTCCAAAAGGCAACTGGGCTTTGTTTTTACTTGAAGACATTTCTCTTCTCATCCAGGAAGCTTCTTCAGTTCTGGAGTTCTGAAGTGTTCCAGAACTGAAGAAGCTTCTTAGATGAAAAGTGAAATGTCTTCAAGGAAAAACAAAGTCCAGTTGTCTCTTGAAAAAGCATCTTTGGGATAACCATGACCTGGATGACTGACCATCACCATAGATATGTTTTACAAAGGTAGGAAGATACACAGAGAGATATATAGAACAAGGTTGGTATAAACAAGATTGAGAATATTTTCCTTTTTTAAAAAAAATTCACACTTTTCATTTCTTTGGCTTTTACTCCCTTCCTATTTTTTAACCTAACATTGCTTAGTTTGAAAAGGAGTAACATGAGGTAAGAAAACTTTGGGGAGATTGAAGGAAGAGATTTCAGCAAATGACTATGTTCAAATGTTAATGTGGACTTGAAAATGCCTTTGAAATATTTTATTTAAAGAAATCTAACCAGTCCACATATTACAAGCCGTGTCTCCAAAGTTTGTTGTGATATTATGACACATCATATTACATTTGAAAACATAATATGTCAAATGCAAAAGCTATAGGTTTTTTTTAAAAAGAAAGAAAAGCAATTCTATTTAATTGCTTGTTTATTTGTTTACTTGCTTGGCCATTTCCTGATGCCGTGTTTCTACATTCATTTTTTTCAGGGCAATTAATACTGCAGAAGAGCCGGTAGAGCTTACAAATAATACTGAATAATGGGCAACGTGACTTTAAATGACAGCATAAAATAAATACAAGGTCATAACTTTATTGACTATGGAATATACATCGAGAACTTATGAATAGCTGGCTGGCAATCCACTCTGCAAAGCCCCCAAGGTTTAAAGATCAGTCCAAAAGCTATTACTTATCAGTCACCTCTCTAAGGTTTTCTATAAAATATACAAAACAAAGTGAAAACCAAAATCCCAATAAGAAAAGGTAGAAGAGTAAAGAAGAGAAGAGAAGATGCAATGGAATAAGAATAGAATAAAAGAGAAGGGAAGAGAAGAGGAGAGGAGAGAAGAGAAGAGAAGAGAAGAGAAGAGAAGAGAAGAGAAGAGAAAATGGAATGGAAGGAATGCAATACAATACAATAGAATGCAATAGAATAAGAAAGAGAATAGAATAGAATAGAATAGAATAGAATAGAATAGAATAGAATAGAATAGAAGAGGAAGAGGAAGAGGAATAGAAAAATAATAGACTAGACTAGAATTTATTGGTCAAGTGTGATTGGACACACAAGGATTTGTCTCCCGTGCAGAAGCTCTGAGTGTAGATGCAAAACAACTAAGCAATAATAATCAAGATAATTAGGCAAAACCTCCCAGCAAATAAAGAGATACGACTGAGTAAATACACCTTGGGAATGAGCCTCTTATTTCTCGTTTTTATTCCGTCTCTATCACCAACAATGCCCTCTGAATCCACATTACGTCCCCAGTCCTAACTCTTCTGTTACATTTGCCAACAGCAACATATTTTGCCTTGATAAAAAAAAAAAAGAAAGCCTCACATACTAAAACAGGAATGTGGGGAAGAGATAAATAGCAAAAGTTATAGCCCAGGAGAGACGTGCGGCAGAAAAGGTATTACTCTATTATGCTCCCTAATAAATGGTGCCTCCAGAAATCCTACATTTTTCATCTTATCAACTTGGAAATACATGGATATTCATTGCCGTTATACCTAACATTGTAAAAAGAGTGAAAAGATATTATATTTGCTTTGAAATTCATCAGATAACGCCGGTAAATCACATGTCAAAATCTCTTTTTTTTTTAAAAAAAGTGACGTTTTTCAAGACTTTGCTAGTGCAAACCTGCACAAAGCAATACAGATGGGATCCCCATTGCTGCTCAATCACGGAGACAAAACACCAACACAAAAGAGGGTGAGGCTTAAAAAATTATGGTGGCCGCGCCTCGAAAATGCATTTTTTAACAGCCAACTTTATTATAAAGGGGCCTTATCAAGCAACCTTTCAAAAATTACAGCTAACAACTCCCATCGCTCATAGCTGAGGGCAGTTATTCAACTCTCGGGAATTGTTAGTCAAAATTTCATTTTTAAAACTTTGATTGCCCAAGTGCTCCAAACCTTTATCCTGCAGGGAATAAATGTCGGAGACAAGGTAGCTTGTTTGTCTCCTACTACCCACCGTCACAAGCATTAATTTTTAGCAGCTAAAACAAAATTTTTAGCAGCTAAAACAAAAAAAAGTAGGATGGCTCGGGGGCTAAGACGCTGAGCTTGTTGATCAGAAAGGTCGGCAGTTTGGCGGTTCGAATCCCAAGCACCGCGTCACAGAGTGAGCTCCCGTCACTTGTCCCAGGTTCTGCCAACCGGGCAGTTGGAAAGCGTGTTAAAAAAACGCAAGTAGAAAAAATAGGGGCAACTTTGGTGGGAAGGGAACAGCGTTCCTCCATGGACCTTCGAAGGCGTTTAGTCCTGCCGGCCACATAACCGCGGAGACATCTTTGGACAGCGCTGGCTCTTCAGCTTTGTAACCAGGGCTGGGCTTCAAAAATAGCAAGGGGTTCTCTGCCTGGTTGTTGGGTGGCCTTGGTCATGGTGGCCTGGCCTATTTGGCCTCCTGTACCATGGCGGGGGCTGTTTTTGCCCTCCCCGCACTCCGGAGGCTTTCCTTGAGCTTCCGGGAGGGCGAAAATGGCCTCCCCAGGCTCCGGAAGCTTTTTGGAAGCCACAAATAGGCCCATTTCTGGCCTTCCCAAACTTCTGGGAGGCCCATTTTTCACCCTCCCTGAGCTTCTGTTAATTAATTAGTGGAACCACTTCCCTCCACAAGTTGTGAATGCTCCAGCACTTGAAGAGTTTAAGAAGAGATTGGATCACCGTTGGTCTGAAATGGTTCTAGAGGTTCTTGCCTAAGCAGCGGGTTGGACTAGAAGACCTCCGAGGTCCCTTCCAACTCCATTATTTTAAACCTTCTTCCTTGGGATTGTTCTCCAAGGCCTTTTGTAAAGCTTCCTTAATTAAATCTCTGCTCTTTTTTTAAAAAAAAAAATCAAAGTGGTTGCCTAACTGGTGTGGAAATAATGTTGATCTCTAGAACATTATGAATACCAGCTTATAGTCAAAGGAAAAAACATCATTTTCATTTATTTCTTGGACAGAAATAGAAGAAAAGAGGGAGGAGGGGGAAGGAGAAGAGAGGCTTGGCTGTTCTTGACCTCTTTGGAAACCTAACTAACTGGCTGTTTATTTTTACCCTGCCATTAATTGATAACACTTAATTAATCTGCCTTGCGAGAGATAAAATGAAGATTATGTCCCTGGACTGGGAACATATATTGACTTTGTTATTCCAATTATATGTCTGACCAGACCAGCCCTTTGGTAGCAAACTTAACCTTTGAATTACCCTCAGCTCACCAGTAGATCAGCCGCTGGGATCGAAGCCGGGAAACCTTGACCCAAAAGGAGGGGTCTGTTTCCTTCGCTTCCAAACTCATCCCACCTGACACACCGCCGGCTCTCTCCGCTTGCGTGATTCTTCTCCTGAGCATAAGGCCAAGAGAAGGATTCGGCCATTCGGGCCTTTCGAAGACGGGATAGCCCCAAAGAGCAGATTTACATGTTTTTAAAAAATTGGTGTGAGGTTGGATGGATTTATTTTTTGGCTGCTCTTTGTAAGGCAAACTATTAAAAAAAAAAACCAAAGTCCTCGCAAAGAAAAAGATCGGATTGCCTGCAGATGAAGAATTTACAAACCTCCTTCTTCCGTAGCTGTTTCTTGTAAAATGGCACTCATATGAGGGAGCAGCGGTTGCAAATGAGCACTAAGGCCCGTAACTGAGAATTATTTTTCTGTTTCTTAGAAATTATTTCAATACTAGGCTGCATGCAAGAATGCCAAAAGAAAAAGGCGATGGCCTGTTTATCCATGTGCTATTTTTCTCTGTTATGTTCTCCGTCAGCCATAGATTGCTTCCACAATTAAGCTTAATTATCATACACTAGCAACACTTGTTAATTTCGTTATCACCCAAAATTCTGCTTATTTCTATTTCTGATACATGGCCCTAGGTGACCCTCTCGGATTGACTATAAATTGGTTTTGCTTTCATTTTTCTTTTTCCTTTCCATCTCATTCAGATTTCCATCTCTTCTTGGTGTGACCCATACTGCTAACCCACAGGTAACAGGTAACAGATCATCAGAGTTGGAAGGGACCTTGTAGGTCATCTAGTCCAACCCTGTGCCCAAGCAGGAGATCCTACATCATTCCTGACAGATGGCAGTCCAGTCTCTTCTTGAAAGTCTCAAGGGATGAAGCTCCCACAACTTCCGAAGGCAACTTCTATTCCATCGATTGATTGTTCTTACTGTCAGAAAGTTTCTCCTTATTTTTAGGTTGAATCTCTCCTTGGTCAGTTCCCATCCATTATTCCTTGTCTGGCTTTCAGGTGCCTTGGAACATAGCTTGACCCCCTTCCTCCTCTCTGGGGCAGCCCCTCAAATATGGGAAGACTGCTATCCTGTCTCCCCTTGGTTGCGAGGTTGCAAGTTGATTATTTCAGTATTTGAATGGAGATGGATGCAAACTAGTCCAAGCCATCCAGATGCAGGTTGACCCAGAACAATTAAAACTATGTTTTCTACTTTGCTGAAAAGTTCTGTGGTGGCACCCTTTCTCTACCCTTCAGTGTTGGCCAGGTCACAAAAAGAGCAAGCAAGGGTTTTATTCTCCAAAGCACCAGAAGGCAGGACGAGAAGCAAAGGATGGAAACTAATCCAGGAGAGAAGCAACTTGGAATTAAGGAGAAACCTCCTCGCAGTGAGGACAATTAACCAGTGGAACTGCTGGCCACCAGAAGTTGTGGGAGCTCCATCACTGGAGGTTTTTAAGAAGAGACTGTCAGCCGCTTGTCTGGAATGGTCTAGGGTCTCTGCTTGAGAGGGGGGGCTTGACTAGAAGACCTCCAAAGTCCCTCCCAACTCTGTTATTCTGTTAGGAAGGGTACGTTATTGTTGAAGGATATAATAACAGAATCTTTAAAGCTATCAGAGTTTTCGGCTGCCACCCTTCTACACAATGCTTTCCCAAGACCAAACTGTTATTTACTTTCTCTTCATTTTTCTTTCATTCCTTCATCAAGGTTACTATATCTCTACACTCTGCTACACTACCCCGTCTGTACTTCTAAAAACCTGGAGCATACACTGGATGGAAACATCTAATATTTGCTGTTGTCCAGGTAGTTAAGAATTATGGTCAGTTACTCTACCTTCTGCCCAAGCCCAGATCATTATTACAAACAGGAAGAAATCATGGAATAGTAGAAGGCCGTTTTGTTCTACTTCTTACCAACAATCTGATCTGTCTCAGGTGGTGAATAGTAATATTTATCTATATT
>NW_020769446.1:249424-266113 GCF_900518735.1 Pseudonaja textilis | reverse complement strand
TATATATATATATATATATATATATGTATATATACTTTTGCTAAACCTTGAATATTAAAATGCAATTAAAGTTTAGCCAGCAAATCTGCATGATTTTTGTGGACAACAGATGTTGGTCCTTGAAGGTAAGCCAAATCAAACTCCATGCAAGGATTCAATTTTAACTTTGCAGGATATAGCAGGAAGTCTAACTGGTTTCTGTCAGAAGAGAATCAAGGAGAGGAAATCTTCTTTCTCATCCCTTTCTTTTCTTCAGGGCAAAGTTGATGGTTTTATAACTGCTCGTGTATTCTTAAAGCATCAATGTTGAATGTGGGTTTATTGTTTTGTATAAAAATGTGATATATAGGGGGACTATAGCATAGAAACGTTGCATGTTATGGCTCTCTGTCTCTGATCCAACTGATGGGAAGGGTCTCCTTAAGACCAAGGAAGCCACCAGAGATCATTCTTCCCTGAGATAAGGTTGCTAGCTGTGTGGATCAAGGAAAAGGTCCCTCAAAACCACGAGAGGTAACACTCTAATGTAGAGGTCTCCAACCTTGGCAACTTTAAGACTTGTGGACTTCAACTCCCAGAGTTCCTCAACCAGCTTTACACAAGTCTTAAAGTTGCCAGGGTTGGAGACCCCTGCTCTAATGAATAGTCACTGTGCAAGTTAAGAACCCACCATAAAGTTAATAAGGACACAAAACTGCAATAGTAAATGAAACAACTTCAAATAAATAGCTTTAATAAGCCCAGTAATGGTATAAGCTTTACTGAAATCTATTTTGCAAAATAAAATATTTTCCCCTATGTACTTGCTGGATTAAAATATTCAAGATTAGGCGGCTCCTATCACTAATAGTAAGAAACACGTTGAATGAAAAAAAAATAGGGAAAAACAATTAAGATTCTAATACAAAAGTATAAAAATTTTGCCCGATTGATCATGCTTCTAGATTCAATTGAAGAATCAGATAAAAACATTAGCAGTATTTCATTATCCATTTTTATTGTTTGATTTTATGTTACACTTTAGCTAATTTGTACAATAGAAAATTGTAGTTATTGAGTGGTTTAGACAGTAAATCATCGAACTAAGTTGAGTTCTTTTCTGAAAGCCTGGTTTAATAAAATATAGAATGAAGGAAAAATAATGAGGAAAAAAACGAAAGAGGAAAGACCAGGATGGGAATATTTTGAAAGAACCTAATAGTTTTTCTAAGTTAGATGACAGGAAAAAATCCAATTTCTCGTTATGCATCCAATTAATAAGATCAATAGGTCTCTTTTAGGTCTTAAAATAGAATATAGCATCATAGGGTGGAGGGGAACTTCGAGGTCTTGTAATCCAACCTCCTGCTTAAGCAGGAGACCCCATACTATCCTGGACACATGGATGTCCAGCCTCTTCTTGAAAGCCTCCAGTGATGGTGCATCCACAACTTCTGGAGGCAAGCCATTCCACTGATTAATTGACAGAATCATAGAGTTAGAAGGGACCTTGGAGGTCTTCTAGTCTACCCTGCTGCTCAGGCAGGAAACTCCACACCATTCCAGACAAATAGTTGTCCAATCTCTTCTTGAAAACCTCCAGTGATGGAGCATCCCAAATTCTCCAAGTAAACAATTCACTAGTTAAAATTGTTCTCAGGTGAGAGGAAATTTCTCCGTCATTTTGGGTTGGATCTCTCCTTGATAAGTTCCCATCCGTTGCTTCTTGTTCCGCCTTCAGGGGCCTTTGGAGCCTCCTGAGTTGGTGTCCCCCGATTTAAGACACAAGGCTGTGACATAAAGTCACTTCATTGGCTGGTTAAGAAGGACCTGGGGAGGAATAACAGAGGAAAACCAAGCAAAAGGTTTTGCCCGGAGCTTACGAGGTGTCCCATCTGCCAATTTCAAGCTTCTTCACTGCCCTTCCCAAGTAACAGATAACAGATCATCAGAGTTGGAAGGGACCCCACCCAAGCAGGAGACCCTACACCATTTCTGACAGATGGGGGTCCAGTCTCTTCTTGAAAGCTCTCACAACTTCTGAAGGCAATCTGTTCCATTGCTCCTTGTTCAGTCTCCATCCATTGTTCCTCATCTGGTCTTTGGATGCCTTGGAGAATAGCTTGACCCCCTCCTCCTCCTCTCTGGGGCAGCCCCTCCTCAAATATTGGAAGATGCTCTCCTGCCTCCCCTGGTCCTTCTCTTCCCTAGACGAGCCAGGCCCGGTTCCTGCAACCGTTCTTCGTATGTTTTAGTCTCCAGTCCCCTGAATACTGAAACGACCCCCACCCACCATGCAAATCCCCCCAATTATTAAACCCCTCCCCATCCGTGATGATCCATGTGGCAAAGAAACCCCCCTGGGGGAAGGAGCACAGCCCCTTCCCCTTCCTTTTGTGCTTACTCCTTCAGGCCCGTCCTCCCCTAACCCAGCCTGTCGTCTCCCTCACATTTGCAGCCATGATGGTGACACGAAACAGGAAAGGCCACCCCAATTGTCGGGAGCCAAGCTGGGATGTCAGATTTGGGAGGGCTGTCTGTCTGGGGGTGGGAGGGGGGTGGGTGGGAGATGGGGGAGGGGGCGAGGGCAGTAAATCAGGCCGGGCTTGTCAACAGCGCCAAGGAGCAGAATTACTCGAGCAAATATAACAAATGGCTGTCATTGTGGAGCCAAAAACCTGTGATTATAATTATCACATCCTCGGTGACCTTGCATAAACTTTACTTCCTGTCCAATGGAGCATTTAAATAGGCTGCTTCTTCTGCCAAGGGACCCCCACTCCCCCTCTCTTTTTCTGAGAAGACAGAGTCCAGGGAAGAAACAAGACCCCCCGCCCCCCGTCTCCCAAATACAAATACACCTGGCCTGCTGGGAGTCTTACGGCTTCTGGTGGGGACCCTGTACACGTGTTAGGAGAATTATCCTTCTCTTGGGTTCAGTTCCAAGTGGGGGAAAAAGACACTGGAAACATGGAGGCTGTTTGGGAAGATGGTTTAATGGTGGACAGGATGGCACATGTCTTGGTGCCCCAAAGTGAAAGAGACGATCACGTGCTTCAAGACGTTGGGTGAAGGAAAAGGGAAAAAAAAAGGACTGAAATGCTGAGAGTTTCTGGGTTTTATGCCTTCTTTTGGGATTTGAATTTGAGCTTGTGTTCTGATTGGTGGTCAGACTTCCCCTGGGGCCATGCAGGGGCAACTCGGTAGGCTGTCCTGAGTCCCAGGCTTGGTTGAGCCTTTGCTGGGTGATGATGCAATGAAAGGGCTTTGGGCAATTCTTATTATGGCTTTACCTGGAGGAGGTAGATCTTTGTTATGTAGAATAGACTGCCCCAGGCCTTACTGGCCCATTGACGGGGGTGGTGGGCGGCTGAGTTTCTGCCTCTCTGAGTTTCTATTTCTCTCTTAGGGGAAATATTCTGCCTTTTTAGTATATCCTAAAATATTTCATTTCTCTAGGAGAGAGGCGGGTTTTAATTTCCAACACATGGAAGGCAATTCTTGATGCCCTTTTCATGGAGGTTATATGGCTTCACCCAACACGGTAGGCCCCCTTGTCTCTGACTCCAGGTAAACCCAGCTTAGTCCCTTGACTCACCTGAAAAGGTCTTCAGGGTTAAAACAACATATAGACAGTCTTAACCCTACTTTCAATTGGGAAAGTGGGACCATCCTAGGCCAGGCCACGTCCCCAAATGCCAGGGAATTTCTAGAAGCCTGGCACTTGTGAACCGGCCATCAACAGACACATAGACATAAACAACAGCTACCTTCTATGCAAAAGAGACAAGCCACAAGCTCGTATTGTTTTTCTGTGTCATATAATATATGTGGGTACATGCATAATTTTGTGTTTGTTTATTTAATTCGTTAGTTGGTTAGTTAATTAGTCACGTTTATGTAGGGTATATTAGAGGTGGTAACACTTTGAGAGCTGTTATGCAACGAAATTTCATTTTAATGCATGCCGATTAGGGTGCACTCAAAGCGACAATGAAGTTATTCTATTCTTCTACTCTATTCTTCTAAGCCATAAAGGGGGGGAAATGAAAGAAAAAGCACAACCCACCAGTAATCAGCACATAGCTGAGCAGAAATGAGCACCAAGAGTAATAACAGATCAATAGTCAAGAAATAAGCAATACCCCACTCAAGGAACTGCCAAACAAACAAACAGGAAAGAGCCCAACCAAAGAACCTCCAATATCATCCCTATCAACACCAACAGGCCAAGCCACTAGAATATAAACTGACAATGAATCCCACTCCTTACGAGCACTGATGATGTTATCTAGTATGAATAATGAAATGTCTGCAAGAAAACTACCAAGCTCAGAGAGCACCAAGGACCCCCGCCCCCCAGGATTAAAAATACATAGAGAGGTCGGGGTTTTAAAAAAGTCAGGATGGCATTTATGACTGCGTGGTCAAAAACCACCACCCACCCTTTTTCATATATGTATTGCAGGATTTCCTTTTGATGTGCATACTTTTTTTCATTTTATTCCAAAGATTAAAATATAAAATCTTGAAAGGGAAAAAAAAACTCTGTGAATTAAAAGGACAAAAAGCCAAAACGCATCTTATCCCCACTAGCTGAACTCTGAAAAATTATTGCTTCCTTGTGGAAACAAGTCCACAATTTAGAAGCTTCTACATCTATCTGCAACCCAACTGACCTGTCATATGCTACAGATATTAAAAGAAAAACAGTTAGCAGGTTAAACAACAGCGCAAGTTAAAGTTCAAGGCCCTTTGTTAATGGCCTGCTATGGTAATTTACTTGTAGAAAGTCTATAGCGGTTTCTGTGTTGCAGAATTTTGATCGTGTGAATGTAGCTGTCATTTTGGTGTCTGTGGCACTCCAACATGTCCCCTCATTGCATCCTATAACTCTGCGTAACATAAACATCAGCCTCAATTATTGTCCACCATGGAATATAGTTGGTGATCTTTTCGTTTACCGTCTCCAGCCAATGAGGAATGTCATCCTATGCTAGATTGAACTCAATAAAATAATAAACAAATGGGGCCCAAATCCAAGTTGATCTCTTTATTCTCCAGCAAATTGGCAGCCTTCAAGATTTGTCACACATTTCTACTAGGTGCGGCTGCTGACAAAATATGAAGGGGTTTGGAAGTGATCGGCCATTAAGCCAATGTTTGAAGCTGGTATCTGTTGGAAGCATTTTCTTTTGAACATGTCAGTTGTTTGGGGATAATATTATCCTAGCATAGAATATCATCAACACCATAGCTTAGAACTTAGAACATCATCATCCCCTTCTAATATATAGTTGTAATGGACCTTGGAGGTCTTCTAGTCCAACCCCTTGCCCAAGCAGTTCAATCCAGACAAATAGCTGTCCAGTGATGGAGCAACCACAGCTTCTGAACGTAAGCTGTTCCATTGATTAATTGTTCTCACTGTCTGGAAATTTCTCCAAGACAGCGCTTGGTAAACTTCTACCCATGGCTTCTTGTCCTGTCCTCAGGTGCTTTGGATATTATGTCAACCTTTATGGCAGCCCCTCAAATATTGGAAGACTGCTATCATGTCACTCCCAGTCATTCTTTTCATGCCCAATTTCTGAAATTGTTCTTTATATGTTTTAACCTCCAGTCTCCTAATCCTCTTTGTTTCTCTTTTCCACACTCTTTCTAGGGTCTCAACGTCTTTTTTTATATCGTGGTGACCAAAACGGGATGCGATATCCCAAGTGTGGTCTTACCAAGGCCTTATAAATTGGTACTAACACTTCCTGTGATCCCTCTGTTAATGTAGTCTAGGATTGCCTTTTTAAAAAATGTTTGCTGTACAAACATTGTCAGAAAAATCAACTGTGAAACCAAAATTTCATTTGGCTTTCCAAGCTTTCCAGCACGAATGGTGTTGACCATCCCTACTGCCCTTGGAATAAGCTAAAAAGAAGGTATCTATCAAATGAAAAAAGCAGAGTGGATATCTACATCCTCGGAATGGATGTATATTAGGAACAGGCTGGCTTTACTCGATTTCTTATGGCATATAATCAGGTGCAATTGAATGTTTATTATAAGATTTTCTTGTCGAGGGAGGAACAATATCCGCAAAGTGGGGTTGCCAAGATGGATTGAGTTTCCTCTGCAAACAGATTTATTGTGTGTGAAGTGAGCAGTGCTTTTTTCTCCCCCCCGCTGCTTGTGTCTCCTTTTATTACTTGAAGATGTAATTAAATACAAGCCCTCTTGGTGAAAAGAGCAGTTATCAACCCAGTACTTCCACTGAGGCGACTTCAAGAAGCGTCCTTAAAAGGAAGCCTCCATCCCTGACAAATTTTCTCGCCCAAATCACGACCATTTCACCTCAAAACACATACGCCAAGTCCATCGGTCCTTTTCTGCCTCACAAAGTAGACAGCCCAGGCAGGAGGGATTGCATCCTTCCTCTAAACACACCCAGGGAGGCATGTAAACATGGTCCTCCATGTGCCAACTGTCTGATCCAGGAGAATTTGTTATATGGATGAATTATTGCTTTGTATTAACTTACGCCACACTGTAAATATACTTGGCATTGTGCAGTGGTAGGTCACCGCAGAGCCGATAAGGGCCCTGTTCTTCCAATGGCTAACCGTCTCCAGATGCCATCAGTGACAAACTATGAGGCAGAACATGACATACATAATGTACAAGCAAGTGGCCATTAGACTTTCATCCTGGATAGGTAGCTCTTTAGTCAATCTCCACCTGAAATTATCACAGAGCGGCAGAAAATAAATAAAACCATATTTTCTATCCCACTGCAGCCCTTCTTCCTTTTGTTCTATCCAGGGTCCTTCGGTCATGTGACAAATCACTTCCACGACAGAATAAATTTGTTATGGAACATTATCTCAGTAGGAAAAAGGTCATAATGTGCTAAAGGTCATGTTTGGTAAATATTATCTAGCAACAAGGGAATTTCTACAAGGATTCTAAAAGGCCGTCTCTAATAAATTAACTATGTTGACCCAGCGAGAAGTGAATTCTCACTAAAGACTCCCATTTTTGGTACATACATTTGGGAAGGGCCTGCAAATATTCTTTTTTTCAGCCTGTGGAGCATCAAGAAAAGCTAAAGATTCTTGGGAACAAACACTTGGGTTGAAAAATTGTACTTTCCTGTATGCTAAGAGCACGTGAAAAAACATCCTTTGTGATCTGTTCATCTAACACTATTCTGGATTCAGACCTGTTTAGCCTGTGGTTGGTTTTGCAAGAATGCTAGAGTTTGTTGTGACTTTCCAACTCTCACAGCAGTATAAAATATTTATTCAAAGAGCTGAGCAAGAGGACTGGCCTAAGGGCATCTGGGTGGCCTTAGATCAGTCCCTTAGGCTGGTCTAGGGAAAAGAAGGACCAGGGGAGACAGGAGAGCAGTCTTCCAATATCTCAGGGGCTGCCACAAAGAAGAAGAAGTGGTTAAGCTATTTGCCAAAGCACCCGAAGGCCAGAGAAGGAATAATGGATGGAAACTGATCAAGAAGAGATTCAACCTGGAAATAAGGAGAAACTTTCTGACAGTGAGAACGATCAACCTGTTGGAGCAGAAGTTGCCTTCGGAAGTTGTGGGAGCTTCATCCCTGGAGGCTTTCAAGAAGAGATTGGACTCCCATCTGTCAGAAAGGGTGTAGGGTCTCCTGCTTGGGCAGGGGCTTGGACTAGATGGCCTACAAAGTATCTTCCAACTCTGATTATCTGTTATCTGGCTTCATGCCCATAGGACTAAACTCATGGTTTTCAGCCTAGTGCCTTAATTACTACACTGATCTCACCCTCAATACCGTCTACGTCTCCCATGTATGTCCTTGCAAACACCAGTTAATTCGGTTCTGAATGTGTGCACACAAACACACGTGTGCAGATGGATAAACGCATTGATCTTCATCAAGAACTATATGCAATACTTTTCAGATAGGGAGTTACTACAATGGAATTGTAGGAGAAGAGCAGGCAGAGTGTGAGGGCCAAGTCAAAAGAGGACTCAGCCTAGAATCCTTAGGTGGCCACAAAAGTTCCAAGGCCTTGAATTCCGCTAACTCTTCTCTTGCACCAATATAATGCTGACTCTTAGTTGACCAGATTCTTTGCGTATAAGTTTGAACAATAAGTCTTCCGTAACTGGAAATTATATGTGATCCTGATTCTTCATACTTGACAGAAATGCCTTAAAAAGCAGGATCGTAGGCTGTTTCTCTAATCAATTAGTATTTTATGTGGTTATTTGAGACGGTCCTTAATAGCTGTTCTAATAAAAATAGCTATAGGCTCATGGGATTTCCTAGTCAGATCTACCATATAGCTCTAAGTCCATGACAGTCTTCTTTTCAGGCCAAAGAGGTGGATACCAATGTTTTAAATAAATGATATAATGGAATGGTTAATGTTTTTGCCCCAAAAGAACCCTCCATTGTGAAAACAACAAACGTTGAAGCTGATTAAGCCCCTCATGCCAAAGAGATACGTGATTGTCCTACTTCTATGAACCAACCTGATATATTATGAGGCTGTCCTTGTTCTGAATAGTCTTTCCTAGGCAATAACCGAAGAACAGCCGAAGAATAACAGAAGAACAGCAAAGTAGATATTTTATGGCCCTCCCAGCCATTCTTTACTCTGAATCTTGCCAGGTAGTATGTTTATGAAGACAAGACAAGGTATGGATGGAATTCCCATACTGGCCTCACAAGAAATGTTGAGTTAATGAATCTCAATCACCAGGAAAGTTGGTTGTGTACACAAAAAGAAGGGATCAACAACATTCGGAACTCAACGTGTGTGTGGATCGAGAACAATGCATGGTGGACCTCTTCCAGATTTTGCAATTTTCCAGATGAAGCTGAGATGGGAGGAAGCAATTGAGCAGAAGAAAATTATTGTCACCTTTCATTATTGTTTGTTGTTAGTTGTCAAGTCCAACCCATCACGATGCCATGGACAACGTTCCTCCAGGCCTTCCTGTCCTCTACCATCTCCCGGAGTCCATTCAAGCTCACGCCGACTCTTCAGTGACTCCATCCAGCCACCTCCTTCTCTTCTTCTTCTTTTGCCCTCAATCTTTCCAGCATTCGGCTCTTCTCCATCTCACCTTTCGTTACATAGTCCAAATTTGGCAACCCGATGCTGGCTGGGGAATTCTGGGCATCATTGATGGCATTTGTCCATCAATCTAAATAAAATAGCTTTGAGTGATTTTTCCACTTCAAAACATTAAACTAGAAGAATGTATGATGCGTAAGGTAGGACTAGAACTCACAGTCTCCTACTGATTGGTCTGGAGTCACCCAGCTGGCTTTCAGGGAGAAAGCAGGACTAGAACTCACAGCCTCCTGGTTTCCAGCCTGATTCCTTTATCTCTAGACCAAACTGGCTCCATGTTTCTTATATTATTCAGTATTCAAACACATACTGGTTTCATAAGTGATATTTTCACTTGTACGTACGATTAGGTTGCAGTAGTTTATTAGCATAGCTATCATAGCTTCCATGATATATGTCCTTATTTGTACTGCTGTGTGGCCACACTAGTTCCTATCCTGAAAGAATGTTGGTATAAGGGAATTGGGCAGTTACGAAATATGAAATAAAAAATAAAATAAAGTTAGATCAATTTTCAGATCTTACAACCTTTGCTGATTTAAACACAACTCATAACACAGAACAATAGGTAAGATATATCCACCCTGACTGGTTTTCTGAGATCAATACTTGCTAATCTCAAAGTGCTTTTTCAAAAGGCAACTGGACGTTCTTGCTTCTTCCTTGAAGACATTTCACGTCTCATTTAAGAAGCTTCTCCGGTTCTGACGGAATTGCATTCCCCACCCTTCAGTCAGAAGTGAAGAAGCTTCTTGGAGGAGAAGTGAAACATCTTCAAGGAGGAACCAAGAAAGTCCAGTTGCCTCTGTGACTACTATGACCTGGATGATGGAGAATCTCCATAGTGTTTCCTAATGTTGAAAAGAAAAAGTTAAGTTCAAACACACTGCAGACGTTGCAAACTGTAAGCAGACTAATGCTGTAGTGGGTTTTTTTCTTCTTTTTCTTCGTTCCTCTTTTCACTCTCCGTCTGTCTTCATTAGTCTACTGGCAGTTTGCTGGGATTAGCAAAGTAGTTTCCATGGTTTCTAATTTTCACTTTCTATCTTTCTTTGCTTAACTCATTAAATTGCTCATTACTTCACTGCATTTTACAGGAGACCATATTTATTGTATTAGTTACACCGTGGCTGGATTGGGCAAGGACAGGCTGTTTGCAATTTGAAAGGGTGTGTTTTAAGAATGGAGAGGAAATGTAAAATATATTGGCATTATCTAGCAGGTGTAGCATAACTGGGAAAGACAGTTGGTTGTGTTGATTCTGAAGTATGTATTTCATCAACGTGGAGATAGGCTGCTTTGTATGGACAAGAGGGAAAAAAAGACATTAACTAATGCAAGAATCCCGAAATGCTTACATTTAATATTCAGCAAACTTGATAGCAATGCTGAAGAGCTCTTAGTTACTAGACAGAAGAATATCTAATGGGAAAAATAATAATTCAAAGTAACCTCATGAGAGAAACAATACAGGCAGACACAAAAAGGGTTTGAATATTGTAATGGTTGATTCAGTTGTGTGGCCACTGTGTTTTCAAAACTAACCATTGTTTTGTTTTAAAAAAAAAAACCCCATCAAAGCTCTTACTTTTACTCAGAGGTGGGATTCTACCTCTTCGGACCAGTTCTATAGAACCGGTTGTTACAATTCTGCGCAGTTCGGAGAACCGGCAAATCACACCACTGGCTGGTCCTGCCCCTCCCCTGCCCACCCATTCACTCCTTACCTGTCATACACACCATCCAACTCGCCTGCATTTGGTAAGTTGCTATTTTTCCTTTTTTTCCACCCCGACCATCAGCTGTTCTGCTCTGCCGGGAGATTTAGATCAGCTAGAAAGCAGGAAATCGTTGGATTTCTTGCTTTCTAGCTAATCTAAAAGCAGAGCTGACCCTTCCTTAGGACTGAAGCTTCTATTTTTCAGGGAAGACTCAGGCAGCAGATTGCAGAAAGATAGATCTCTGAGTGAATCGGTGATTCTGTGAGCAACTCAATCTGCCTGCCTGCTTGGCATGATTTTGGGTACAAGTTGCTCTTTTTTTTAATAAAAAAATTAATATTTACATAAATATTTATAATATTTACATACAAGCCATGCCCAGCCAGTCACATGACCACCAAGCCATGTCCAGTCAGCAAGCCACAGCCATCCAGTCACATGACAAGCCACACCCATGAATTAGGCCCTGCCCACAAAACCAGATGTTAAGAAATTTGAATCCTACCCCTGCTTTTACTCATGAGTAAGCGCCTGAGGTATATGCAATTCAGCTCAATAGACATCAAAAGGAACTACCTAAGAAGTTGATGATGGACATACGTTGACTCATGCATTAAAAAAGAAACAGGTTGATAATAGAATAACAGAGTTGGAAGGGACCTTGGAGGTCATCTTGTCCAACCCCCCTGCTCAAGCAAGAGATCTATTCTATTCCAGACAAATGATTGTCCAGTCTCTTCTTAAAAGCCTCCAGTGCTGGAGCACCCACAACCTATGATTGTGTGGATCCACTGTGGGTGCTGCGTTATCCTTTGAAAGTCTGCAATAGATCCTCCTGGCCTGCTGTGTTAATCACTTCAGTGTGGTTTGTGTTGGTTTTTTTATTTCTAATGATCTTTACTGTAGGTTTGGACTGTGTTTCTGCCCTTTGTAGACTGTTTTTTGAAGAGTTTGATATCCGGCCGAGGATAACTGGACAGTGGGGGCCAAGTTGGAGATATTAAAGGGAATTTATCTACTTTTGTGACTTTGTAATTTTTGTGCCACACCCCGGGTCATCACACAAGGTCTCTTCCAGCCCTGTGTTCTTGTCGCCCACATTAAAACAGCAAGGACTGAGATAGAACAGAGTCAACAACAAAGGTAGCACAGTTTATGCTGATGTTACTTTTCTACTTTCTTGTGGACTGGAGGAAAGTTTTTTAAGTCTGAGTGGGCCTGCAGCATTTCTCACATTAGAAGAATCATTGATCCCATGTGCCAGGGCAAGTCCTCTTTGTTACGTTCACGAGGGAAGCAAAATAGATCAAGATGTTGGTGGGGTAATGATGCCATTGATAGCATTCCCACAAATGTAGCAATCGTGGAATTGGCTCATCCATAAAACTTGGTCAGTGTGCCATCAAATGCGTCAAGTCCTCCTCAGTGAGTGTGGTCAGACGAGTAGCGTGTTTACCTCCGGTCTGCAACAATATTCATGCAAGTCTTATTGGGCACAAACGATGTAGATGGCGTAGAAAAACAAAGAGCAACGTGGCTGACATGGAGGAATGCAAAGAGGAGGGTGGAAGAGGAGGGTGGCCTAAGAAGCAGGAGAAATAAATCACCTGGTTGCAAATAGTCGAACAGGAGAGGAAGAAGGAAGTGGAAAAGCTGGAGGAGCGAATTGTTTTGCAAGGAGAAGAGGGGAAGACTTTCAGCATTAAAAAATTTGGCAACACAGTGAGGGAAAAAATTGTAGGGCACGGGTGGGATGCAAATATTTTTACTACCAGTTCTGTGGGCGTGGCTATGTGGGCATGGCCATGTGACTGGGTGGGCGAGGCTTCTTTTCTGCACCTCCCTCGCTCCATTTCTTGGCCTCCTGGGCCTCAGGGAAGCCTCCTGGGCAAAGCACTAAGAGAGCGAGGGGGATCCCAGCACAACTTATCGTTGGAACAGCTGATTGTTGGGAGGAAAAGAAAAGACATAATCTTAAGGAGTGATTGGGCCGGGAAGAACGCAGTCAGCGATGTCGGGCATGCACGATAAGGACTGATTGGGAGGGGAGGGCAGAGAGGGTGGGGCCAGCCAGGGGCACGATTTGCTGGTTCTCCAAACTGTGCAGAATCGTAACAACCAGTTCTGTAGAACCAGTCCGAACCGGGAGAGTCCCACTCTGTTGTGGGGGGAAGGAAAATGCCCTTGGAGCAGAAAAGGATACATCAATCATGACTTTGAGATTTCTGCTCTAAAGACTGGGATTTGGAACTATTTTGAGCCTTGTGAACTAGAGTTTGCCTCCTGAACCTCTTGTGATGCTGCAGGAAACACTTTGGAGTGTGCAGCTAGTTCACCTGGCTCTGTAAAGACCACCCCGGCCTTATCCAGCTACATCAAAAGATGCACTTAGAAAGAAGACTGCGCTCAGCAGGACATGGATGAGGGTGAACATGGAGATGGGGGCGCATGTCTCCATCTGAATCAGCCCACATGGGAGACCACCTTTGTCACAAAAAAATCCATTGCGCACCACATCTGATTACCTGTTGCAGGACTTAAACTGTATAATATTTCCTAATCCAGCTATGTGCGCTTTCTCTCTCTCTCTCTCTCTCTCTCTCTCCCTCTCCCTCTCCCTCTCCCTCTCTCTTTCTCTCCCTCCCTCTCTTAATCTCCCCATCTCTCTCTCCATTTTTCTCTTTCAATCTCTCTCAAGGATTCAGTCTTTCTGTTTGTCAATCACTCGATCTCTCTTCTTTAATCTCTCCTTCTCTTTCTTCACATCTCTCTTTTTCTCAATCTCACTTTCTCAATCGCTCTCTCAATCACTCAGTTTCTCTGTTTGTTTGTCAATCATTCAATTTCCCTCTCTCTTTTTTTATTCTCTCCTTTTCTTTCTTCTCTCTCTCTTTCTTTCTCAATCTCTCAACCTCTCTCAATTACCCAGTGTCTCTCTCTCTCTCTCTCTGTCTCTCTCCGTCTCTTTCTCTCTGTGTCTCTCTCCCTCTCCCTCTCTCTCTCCCCTCAAAACAAAACTGGTCAATATTACTATATTGCCTCAGAATGTCTACCCTGCATTCCTGCCAGTGTCTCTTTCTTTATAATCTCAGAAGTATCTTTGTTGTTGTTTCATTGTTGTGTGCTAAATTACATGCAATTATCCGGCTTAGCCTGAAAAGAGTTATCAGAAGTTGAATAGAAACCATTAACATAACAATGGATGCATGAACCCATTGCAGAAGGAAAGCTTAGGCTCCCAAGCACCTGTTTGCAGTTTTAGGAGATAAGCATATTGCATTCTTTGTTTAGCAGGTGAATGATGTGTGAAGAGAGGTGAGGGCTGCTGGTTCTCCCCCCCTCCTCCCTCCCCCTCTTCTGGGCTGAGTGATATCACAGCAAACCTAAAGTACATCACTAGATGTTTTTGGGGCCAGGAAGGAAGAAAATGATCAACCCTTTGGAGTCTACAGGCTTCATCCCTGTATACCGGTAGGTATGAGATAATATCACAAAACTGTATCTCACTTACTTTGGCCGCGTCATGCTGGGGAATTCACTGGAGAAAGCAATGATAGTTTGGATGAGTTAGCGGTAAAAGGAAACCGGGCCTGCAGAGAAGATGGCGGCTGGACACCCTCAAAGCCAGGGCCCAGAACCACTCAAAGAGGCAGTGCAAGTTCAGAAGATGTGGAGAGACCACCTGGCCCATGGGATCACCAAGAATTGGACACGACTGAATGGATGACATCTTCATCATCACATAGGTACGAAGCATCAACCTACAAGGTGTGGGAAAAAAATCCATCTGGTTCAGTTACAGTGATGGAATTCAAAAAAAATTACAACCGGTTCTGTGGGCATGGCTTGGTGGGCATGGTTATTGCCAAAATCCCCATTCCCTCCCCACCCCACTAGCCTGCTTTCCAGCTCCCTTCTCCTGTGCAGGGCAACCAAAGAAGACCCAGCCAATCAGCTGGGACTCAATGGGAGGAAGAGAAGCGAGGCCAGTCAAATGGGCATTGGCTGGTTCTCCAAGCTACTCAAAATTTCTGCTACCGGTTCTCCAGAACTGGTCAGAACCTGCTGAATACCACCTCTGGTTCAGTTCCAGGAGAAAGCCAGAAGAAAGACACTGGAAACATGGAGGCTGATCGGAAGGGTGGTTCATAGATGAAGCAGAACCACGTGGCTTTGTGGTTCTGGGCAGCTGACCAAAATGGAGTTGAGAGTGGTGGATCTTATGCCTTCTCTTGAGCTTTGTACCTGAGCTTCCTGTTCCTGTGCAAGAACATGTATTCTATTGACTGTTGTCAGACTCCCATGGGGTCATGTAGGGGTCATGTAGAGGTCATAGCTGGCTCTATAGGCAAAAGAGGAAATACAAACCCTAGGTGTGTTTGTCTGAGCTCCCAGGTTTGGTTGAAGTTTGGACTTCTCTGTGAGTGATGCAATTCCTATTGTGGCTTAATGGCTTTCATCCTGTTTTGGATCTGGAGTGAGAGCTAATCCTATCACTCTGCCTACGTTCAGACTTTGCTGCAGGGAATTTCAAAAATATCCTGTCTTGAATGGATTTCTGCCTGCAGTATTTGCTTTGCCTGTGAATAGAGCTATCTATCTTTTTATCTCTTAAGTGCTGGTATCTGCTGTGGGCTATTAAGGAAAGTGGAGACTGCTTTCCGCCTCTAAAAAAACATGTTTCTGCATTTTTCCCTTTGGGAAATATAACGTTCTGCATTTTTTAAAATATTACTCAAAATATTTCATTCTTCTGGGGTCGCGGGGTGGTGGCTTCCCACAAAGATGAGCCTGAGAAAACAGTCTCAAGGGTTTTTATTGTGCCTCAGGAGTCATCAAGACACTCAAGATTCACGTTAACTCAAAAGCAAAGATTCTGAGTGGGAATTTACTGGAACTGCAGGATTTGCTGAAGGAATATTGTTACATTCCTAAAGACAATCTGTTAACGAAAGCAGATTTCTTAATTAGTTTCCTATAAAGAGGCAGGTTTGATGCCACCATAGGTTTTCCACCACGCCCAAGGCTCACCAACATGGTCCCTGCCTGTAATATCAGCTATATCACAAGACCTAAAATGGACACCTAACATCAAAAACATCATCAAAAAAGCACAACAAAGAATGTTCTTTCTGCGCCAACTCAGGAAGCTCAAACTGCCCAAGGAGCTGCTGATCCAGTTCTACCGAGGAATGATGGAGTCTGTCATCTGCACCTCTGTAACGGTCTGGTTTGGGTCTGCAACCCAACAGGACAGACAGAGACTTCAGAGGAGAATTAGCACTGCAGAAAAAAACAATAGCTATCAACCTGCCTTCCATGGAGGACCTGTATCCTGCACGACTCAAAAAGAGGGCTGTGAAAATATCTACACACCCCTCACATCCCGGACATAAACTGTTTCAACTCCCACCCTCAGAACGACGCTATAGAGCCCTGCACACCAGAACAACTAGACACAAGGACAGTTTTTCCCCCAAAGCCATCACTGCTAAACGAATATTTCCCTCAACACAGTCCAACTATTTACAAAATCTGCACTACTATTACTATTAATCTTCTCATCACTCCTAATTGCTTATCCCCCCCCAACTTGTGACTGTATGACTGTAACTTTGTCGCTTGTATCCTTACAATCTATATTGACTGTTTCCTAGTATGATTTTGCTTATTGTACCTTTATGACTATTATTAAGTGTTGTACCTTATGATTCTTGACTCTTGACAAATGTATCTTTTCTTTTATGTACACTGAGAGCATTTACACCAAGACATATTCCTTGTGTGTGCAATCACCCTTGGCCAAAAAAGAATTCTCTTCTCTTCTCTTCTCTTCTCTTCTCTTCTCTTCTCTTCTCTTCTCTTCTCT
>NW_020769446.1:142055-156231 GCF_900518735.1 Pseudonaja textilis | reverse complement strand
TCTATTCTATTCTATTCTATTCTATTCTATTCTATTCTATTCTATTCCTTTCCTTTGTTGACAATAACTTTGAACGTACACTAATCAGCCTACATCAGAATGAAATTTCATTGCGTTTAGTTCCCAAAGACTCACCATCTATATATGTGCATCATCTGCTCTTGCTATCCCAGGTTATGTGACTTTCCATTTCACGTTAAGAAAAATGCTTCCAAAATTGCAATTTTTTCCAGACTTTAAAGCTATCCTTTACGTTATTTTTAACGTTCCATCATACCACTAACAATGCTTTTGGTTAATACGTCACCTGATACTTTCACCGGCAGAAGGAAAAAATAAAAATGAAATAAAAGTCCAAATTCCCTTTTTTCCTCCTCCTTTAAATTGACCAAATGGCACCTATTTGCCTGCAGCGATAAAGCAGACAGTGCTAAAGAGAGGTAAATCAATAGAAGGAAAGGGAGAGGTTGGGTTTTCCACAGCAACTTGGACAGGGGAGAAGGCTGACTTTATTGATTTTAGCTCGTTCGGCTGGCCTTGTAATTAAAATGTAAATTTGAGAAAGAGATTATGTCCTGATAGAAATGGTGGGATTAGGGGGGAAGATAAAAAACTCCTTGGATAAAAAAACACAAACAAAAAAAAAAAAATCCAGAGAAGATAGAAGAGCAGACTTCATCAGGATTTAGTGGAACGGAGAGAAACGCACACCAAGCAAGAACATAAATTATAAAAAAATAAAAACTTTTTGGAGAACGGGTTTGCTTCCTACCAGCCTTCCCGTACACAGGCCCAATCCGTTTAATCTACAAAAAAATGTGGATTAATATGAGCTAAAATCCCAAGAATTTAGGCAGGAGAATTGCCTTCTGCTCCACGCAACAGGAACAAAATGGTTGTGTGAAGGCACACCACCATTCTGTGTGACAAGCTGAATTTCATCTGAATCTGATGTAAAAATGCACAAATGTGCTTTGGATCCCGTTTGGGCACCTGATTTTTTTTTTTTTTTGATATATTTCCCAATTTTTTAAAAAATATTTTTTTAGAATATATTCTTCTAATATCATTCCTTAAATCTTTAGCCTATCACTGCGCCTTTATCTGTCAGCATCGTTTCATTCTGTGCTTTTTACTGGAACTGCCAGCCTCATTTTGGTTCAAATATACTCTTCTACAAATAACTTCTCTTAGTTTTTAAGCGTTTCGTTAAAGTTTATTATAAGGTAGAATAAAAGAGAAGCAAAAACCGAGAAAGTTAAAGAGAAAAGAAGTGCAAAAAGAAGAGAAAAGGGGGTGGGGGAAGTTGTGACTTCCAGTTTTTTCAGTACAGTGCAGTAGAATACAAACAAATGCCTGTAGGGGTTCTCAGTCCTTCAGGTCACGGTTGTCCCAAAAGTGCTTTTTTCAGGAAGCAACTGGACTTTCCTGTTTTGTCTTTGAAGATGTTTTGCTTCTCATCCAAGAAGCTTCTTCAGTTCCTCTTCTTCAGAGCTGAAGAAGCTTCTTGGATGAGAAGTGAAACATCTTCAAAGAAAAACCCAGAAAGTCTAGTTGCTTCCCGAAAAAAAAAAAAAAGGACCTTTGGGACAATACAAACCAACCTTTTTGCTTTAAATTTCTAAATATTTCAACTCATTTCTACCACCACAAAAAAAAACCCTTGTAGTCATCGAAACCTACAATTAAAAGTTCCAAGGAAGTTCCAAATTTTTCTTTCAAGGTCTTTTATCGGCCAAATTTAGAATAAGTTCCGATTGCAATCAAAGGGCCCGTTTCTCCATAAAATTGGACTCTTTTGCTGGGAATTTGGAGTGCAAAAAAAATCCATTGGTGACCAGGTGCTAGTGTAAATAAGGATTATACAAATGAGGGGTCATTAAAAAAGGCTGGTAATGTTAATTTGGCATGACACCCCTTAATGGGTTATGTCTTCACACTTCAGTTGTCTAATCACGGAAATTCTTTGGCAAATTTGCATTCCATCTTGCCCACAGAAAATCAAATTGGCTCTCACTTCTATCCCAAAACTCATTTCTTGCCCTAATGGCAGTCAGGGTGTACTTTTTTTTTGCAGCTGTGAGATTAATTAAAAACTACTCTGCTGTTTCTGGATGGTAACTGTTTGGTTATAGAGCGGAGACCTGGTGTACAAAGAAAAGAAAAATTGGTAAGCCATGAAACAGAAGGTTCTAAAATTTTAGGGATAAAATGGAAATTGGACAATTCAGTGCTTCTTCCCTATCTCAGTGCTTGCTGTGAAAAGGCATTCAAGTAGCAGTTGAACTTTGGCGGGTTTTTTTATATCAGGATGCAAAAGGCTTAGGAATTGCCCACTTTATACGAGCGTGGGTTTCAGAGCGGAATGCTTTAATTAAAAGCAAATTAATTTTAATTCCAAGATAAGCAGTTTATAATTTGCTGTTAACCAGCATGCAAATTCAAAGCAACGTGGACAATTTTGCGTAGGGGTATTTCCTGAAAATGCTTCGTAAACAGATCACTTGGGCATCCAATTCAATCGATCGATCGATCAATCAACCAGAATGCAGCTGGAAGGGACCTGGAGAGGTCTTCTAGTCCAACCTGCTGCTCATGCAGGAGACCCTATACAATTTGAGACAAGTGGCTGTCCAGTCTCTTCTTAAAAACCTCCACCCACAACTTCTGGAGGCAACTTCTATTTCACTGATTAATTGTTCTAATTGTCAGGAAATTTCTAGGTTGAATCTCTCCCTGCTTAGTTCCCCTCCATGGTTTCTTGTCCTGCCTTCAGGTGTTTTGGAGAATAATTTGACCCCACTCTTCTTTGTGGCAGCCCCTCAAATACTGGAAGACTGCGATCCTGTCCTCCCCTGGTCCTTCTTTTCGTTAAACTAGCCATGCCCAGTTTTTGCAACGGTTCTTCATATGAATCAAGTTAATTCATATCTGGATACCACAGCTCTGCAGATGGACAATGAGGTATTTTTGAAGCAGATGAGGGAATTGGCACCTGGATAGGTTTCCTTAATTGAAAATACATCATATGTCAATTGCACAGGGCAGGTGTGCAAACCCAGGTGTTTTTTTTAAAAGATGTTTTAGAGAATTACAGATGTTCTTCCTTTTTGAATTTGAACACCTGTTAAAATCTACAATTCTTCTTTACTTTTACTTCTTTAGACTTTCGACTTTCGACTTTCACTTAGAAGACAGTTTGCAACACCAATTGAAAATACAGGTAGCAACAGAAGAGAAAATGCTACCCAAAATATATAATTTTCTTTTGAATTTCAACATGGAAGAAGAAATTGTAAAGGAAACAACGAGTTTGGGCAAAAAATCTGGGATATAACATTGAATTAGAATATTGCGAAAAATGTGGGGGAAAAAATTATAACTAACTCTATCAGCAGTGCATAGAGAAAACATATACAAAATGTTTTACAGATGGTACCTATCCCCCGCCAGATTGGCAAAGTTGTTTCCAAGTAGAAGCCCAAACTGTTGGAAATGTAAAAATAAACAGGGCACCTTCTTCCACATGTGGTGGACATGCTTGGAACCCCCAAAAATATTGGAGTAGAATTCATAAGTGGATGGAGGAAATAATGAGGAAAAAAATCAAAGTCAGACCGGAACCGTTCTTATTAGGAATATTAAGGGGAAGTCATGCTAAAACAGATGCGTATATTATTTTACATATAATAACAGCAACTAGGATTGTATATGCACAGTCCTGGAAGCAAGAGAATATACCAGCTGAACTGAAGGGACAGTGATAAGAAAGATCCTGGACTTTGCAGCAAAAATCTGATCCAAAAGGTTGGCTACACCTGGGCTAGACAATAGATATAAAAGTAATATAGCAATTGATATATGAACATGAATGATGATGCTGTAACGTTGTTGTAAATACGTTTTTAAACTGTTGGAAATGTCTAATAAAAATTATACATACATACACACACACACACACACACACACACACACTATAATATAACAGGTAGCCCTTGACTTATGACAATCATTGAGCCCAAAATTTGATACTGAGACATTTCTTAAGTGAGTTTTGCCAATCATGCTACCGTTGTTCAGCGAATCACTGCATTTGTTAGGACACTGTTACATCATAAATATGAGACAGTTGCCAAGCCTCTGAATGTTGATCTAAAAATAAGTCACTTTTTTCCAGAGGGATCGTTGTCAACTAAAAAGATACCCTTTTTAGCGGCCAACAGAAAGAGAGTGGGGGAAAATAGTGCATTCCTCAAGTGCCCAGATAATCGCCCTGGCAGCCTAAAGTTGTCAGTGAACAAAAATATTACCAGAGAGCCTGATTGATGATTCTTGGCTATGGAGGTGTCCCATTGGAGAATATACATCCAGGGGGTGGGAGGAAGACCAGGGTCAAGGGGGAAATGAATGATGTATTTTAGTGTCGGCTGCACTCAGCTAACGCCATCATGGCCGCTCCTAATAAATCTTTTTTTTTTTTTTACTCTGAGCGATGTGGCTAGAGACTTATGATTTGAATGAGGCTGGATTTGTCGGAGCCCTGACAGTCGTAACTTTGAACGGCCATGAAGTGAAAGACTGCAAGTGGAGAACTACTTGTAAAAGGTCTGAGGGCCACGAGGGAAAAAAATATGTTTAATTGACGGCGAATGTAGACATTTTATTACGGATGGGAAAAGGAGAAAGCCAGGAGTAGCAGCACCCAGGAATCCGTCGGAGCCATTTTTTAAACTGATTTATGAGCTGATCATTTCTTACAGAGCGCAGTAGATCGAGTGAGATCCTAACAAAACTCTCAAGAGCCGGGGGAAAAAAAAAAAAAAGACCGAAGAAGGGTGACAATAAAGATTTACCCGGGTTGCAAAGCTCTAAATGCCATGGTAAAATTAAGGCTGCAAGTTTTAATTGAATAATTGGTGTCGTTAATCAAAGGGAGCTTTAAGGCAGGCTTAAAAATGTCCCCCCGATTAATCAGCGGGGCTGGAAATAAATAAAGATGGCAGATTGCTGCTGGATAGACTAGAATCCACGGGGACACGATACGCTTCGCCTCAGCAAAAAAGAAGTTGCTAGAAAAATATAACAACTGAGGTAAGACTTTTCTCTAAAACCCAGTACAATTCCCTTTTCTGCATTTCCAAAGCAAAAAAATTGCAGGCGATTCACTCTGCTTAACGAAGGTGAGCGGTTCTCCAAAGATCAGGCAGTCCTCAAACTTACAACAGCTCATTTAGCGACTGTTCAAAATTACGTCATTGAAAAAAGAGATCTACTAGTCCAGCCCCCTGCTCAAGCAAGAGAACGTATACCTGTGATGGCAAACCTATGGCATGCATGCCACAGGTGACATGCAGAGCCATCTGTGCGGGCACGCAAGCCCAAGCCAAACTTACCTGCACTGTGCATGCGCGCGGCCTCCCAGCTGATTTTTGGCTCATTTCAGGCCTTTTTCGTCCTCCCGGAGGCTCGAGGGAAGCCTCTGCAGCCTCGGGAGGCCGAAAAACGGGCCTTTTGGAAATACCGGAAGTGCCCAAAACAGGCCTGTTTTCAGCCTCCAGAGGCTTCCCTCGAGCCTCCAGGAGCGCGAAAATCACCCGCGGGGTCCAGAGGCCCCCCGGAGGCTGAAAACGGGCACTTCCGGTATTTTTGGAAGGCCCGCTTTTTGGCCTCCCGAGGCTGCAGAGGCTTCCCTCGAGCCTCCAGGAGCGCAAAAAGGGGCTGAAAATCAGCTGGGAGACGCGCGCATGAGCAGTGCAGGTAAGGGAGCGGGGGTGTTGCGTATGCATGCACGGGGGGGGCGCATTGCACTGTGGTACCAGCACACACACACTTGCAGCACACCACAACAAAAAGATTCGCCATCACTGACTTACGCCATTTCAGATTCACTTCGTGCCTGTTTGAAGTTACAAAGGCACGGGAAAAAAGTGACTTATGATCATTTTTCACACTTATGACAGTTGCAGCATCCCCAGGGCCAGGGAATTTACATTTGGACCCTTGACAATTGACTCATACTTACGATGGTTGCAGCGTCTCGAGGGTCATGTGATCCCCTTTTGCGACCAAGTGCACAGGGAAGCCAGATTCACTTAACAACTGGGTTACTAATTTAACAACCGCCGTGATTCACTTAACAAACGGGGTGTCATGCCCCTGTCAGAGGCTGAATCTGAGGAGGAAGACTAACAGCTGACAGGGAGCGGGAGTGTGGCTCCGTTGGATGTGGGAGAAAAGGGGGAAGGGCAAAGTCCGTCTGGGCAGAGCAGGAGAGAGGGAGAACAAGGGAGAGGAGGTTCAGTGGAAAAACCAGGCCCACCCCCTCTTCATCCTAGGGCATGCAGGGAGGAACGGAGCAACCTGGGTTGCGTGGCTTACGGGGGAAGAAAGGGCCCTGATTCCCTCCATTAGCTACAGCTGGGAACACCGTGTTTAAAAAGGGAAGCTGCGCACAGCAAGCTGTTGGGAGCAAATCGTGAATTATCTGGTATTGTCGAGTGTTCCTGGCATCTTCCCAATGGTGTGTGTTTTGCTGGCCTTTCAAGTCTGGAATTCCTTCTCCTGCCCCTGTCAAGTTAATTGTTATAGCGTGGTTTGTGTGGATTTTTAGTTATAGTTTGTGTGTACTTTGTTTTCGGATTGAATTTTCTCCATTTAAAGGCTGTTCCTGAGAGAGCTTTTTCTCCAGCCGAAGGTAACCTGGACATTGGGGGCAAAGTTGGGAGATAATTAAAGGGGCTCTTCTTGCTTATTTGACTGTGTTGCCTTTGTGCCGTGCTCCGGGTCATCACACGGGGCAAGAAAAGTCATAGATGGGACAAAACTCACTTTGCAAATTTCCCACTTAGCAACTTCAATTCCAGACTCGATTTTAATTGTAAGTTGATGGGCTAAGCTGTACATCTTTCTTATTCGTATCCATTTCATGTATTCATGTTTATACTTATGCCTGTTATCTAATAATTGCTTGACAAAATAAAATAAATAAACAAAATAAATAAAATGTTATTCAGAAATCTGATAAGAATTTCTCCTTCTCAAATTCACTGGCCGAAAGAAAACTTTCCACATGGAAACCAGCCACAAAAACGAGCTTTCCTTCATGGTTGGACAAACTCACCATATTCTTCCCGAAGGTGATCAGGGATGTGCGGCTCAAATCCCTCTTTCTCAGGCACCTCCACAAACTCCTCTTCCTCCTCCTCCTCCTCGTTTTGACTTTTCGTCTAGGACAAAGAGTTAAAAAAACGTTCATGACACCACGGAGGGGTGGGAAAATCTCACCATCCATTCTAGCAGAGGCCACGGGCACAACGTTGGGTGTGTTACTACACTCAAAAATGTATTTAGTATTTATTTTCTGTGGCTCCCTTCTGGCAGGAAGTTCCCAAGGATTTCTAGCAGGACTTCCAGATTCTCTAACCGCTTTGGTTCCCCGTGCCACTCGTCTCGTAAACTTGCAAGATGTTCGTTTCTCTCGCCATGTACCCGTATACATCTGAATTAGACTGCTGTTTCTCCGTGTCATATAATATATGTGGGTACAGGCATAATTTTGCATTTATTTATTTGGTCATGACTGTCAACTCGTAAAATATTTCTAGGGTCTTTTTAGAATTGCCAACAGAAAGGAAGGGGGGAGCAGTGCGGCAGCTTGCAAACTGAAAGTGCATTCCATAAATGTTTTCAAAGATAATAAGTAGGTGACTGAAGTTTCTACCAGTGCAAAATTCTAACTGGGGACCATGATTGATGGCTCTTGGCTATGGATGTGTCCCATTGGAGAATATGAATTATGATACACGCAGGGGGTGGGGGGAAACCAGGGTCAAGGGTGACAATGAATTCTGCGTCTCACAGTCGACTACACCCAGGCAGTGCCAGCATGTTAACTCCCAATAAATCCTTTTTAAGTTTTGGAAGTTTGGCTCCAAAAGTTTGCCGGAATCCTGACAGCATTCATGTAATATCATTGGAGATGGTGAACCCTTTGAGAGCTGCATGCAATGAAATTTCATTTTAATGTATGCCGATTAGTCTACATTCAAAGGGACAATCAAGTTATTCTAAGTTTATCAATGGAAGGTTTGGCCTCTCTTTTCATTTCCAAGATTAACTTCCATATTGTTCTGACCTAAGGCTTCCTAAGACAGTAACAACCACATGCTGTTCCCAAAAACCGTTTTTTAAAATTATTTCAGTGGCTGTTGAAATATATGCATTTACAGCCCGTCATGAGTCCCAAACAGTTTGTGAATAGTCCCACAGAAGTTCTGCCACAGTCCTTCAGGATAAGGCTGACAAGCACCCACCTTTATCTCCCTTGAAAGGCTGCCAAGGACTAAATTGCCAATCAGTTGTACGAGGCCAAATGGAGCACAAAGTCCACACAGAGCTTCAAGGTTTCAAACTGACCAGAACGAGCAAAGTTGCTTCCTGCAAAGGCTCGTGTCCCTTTGCTCTTCCTTTATGTCTTATGGGAGGGGCCAATCACCTCCAAGCCTTACTCCCGAGTCGCCCCTTTTGTCTTAACTGTTCTTGCCTTCTAGCAGTTCTGTGCATGCGCGCACTGGGAACAGGCTCCCTCTGTTCCTCTGCCTCACTGATGTCAGATTCTGGAGGCTCCAGAGTTCACACGTAACTCCCAGATGGCCCTGGCCCCATCTCTGTGTCAGACGCAGATCCCTCGTCCGAGCCCTCTCAGAATCCAGGACTGGCCCCTGTTCCTCCCCACTGTCCAACTCTGTTGCCGCCAGCGGACCACAACATATATTACAGGCAGTCCTTCCACTTACAACCATACATTTAGCGATGGCGCTGAAAAAAGTGACTTACAATTGCTTTTCACACTTATGACCATTGCGGCCTCCCCATAGTCATATTGACCAAAATTCAGACATTTGACATATTTGTGATGGTTGCAGTGTCCCAGGGTTACGTGATCCCTTTTTGCGACCATCTTGATAAGCAAAATCAATGGGGAAGCCAGATTCACTTAACGACCGTGTGACCAATTTAACGACTGCAGCGATTCACTTAACCATCTATGTAGCAAGAAAGGTCGTAAAACGGGGCAAAACTCACTTAAACTGACTCGCTTAGTAATGGAAATTTGGGGCTCAGCTGTGGTCATTGTAAGTCGAGGAGTACATCTGTACGGAAAAGCACTACAATCTGTTGGCCCATTCACCCAGGAGGGGGTTAGAAAAATATCAGGGAAAATGAAAGCAATACCATACTGTATATCTTTTAATGAGAGATTTTAGGTTTGATCCAATAGGTGTCATGCCCCTGTCGGAGTCTGAATCCAAGGAGGAAGACGGACAGCTGACAGGGAGTGGGAGTGTGGCTCCATTGACGGTGGAAGAAACTGAGGAAGGGCAAAGTCCAGCTGGGCAGAGCAGGGGAGAGGGAGAACAAGGGAGATGGAGTTCAGAGGAAGACCCAGGCCCACCCCCTCCTCATCCTAGGGCACGCAGGAAGGAACGGAGAAGGGAGCAATGTGGATTGCATGGCTTACAGGGGAGGGAAGGGCCCTGATTCCCTTCATTAGCCACAGCTGGGAATGAGAGTTTAAAAGAGATGCAAGCAGAGTGCAGCTGCTGTTGGGAACAAATGTGAGTTTATCTTTTGTTGACTTTGATTATCTGTGTTCCTGGCGTCCTTCCAACTGTGTTGAATTATAGCCCTGCCTTCACGTCTGGAATTCTTTCTCTTGCCCTGATGGATCAATGACCTCATTTTGCCTTGATTGGACTTATAGTTACAGTTTTTGTTGACCATGTTTTGGACTTGATTCTCTGCAGCCAAAGGCTGTTCCTGAGGGAGTTTTTCTCCAGCCAGAAGGTAACCAGGACATTGGGGGCAAAGTTGGAACTAATAAAGGGATGATGATCTGACTGGGTTGCCTTGGTGCCACGCCCCTTTGGGTCATCACAATAGGGTTGTTCTTCAGAGGGAGAGGGGTGGCATATAAATTTAATAAAGAATAACGTTTGCTGTTAAAACTAAGCATATCAACGTAAGAATGATTGTTCTTCCCTCGCTTCAGTCTTTTTTTTAAGTTTATTTTTGAAGGAAATGCTGAGAAATCTCTGCTTCTCTCAATGAAAAACAACAAAAATTTAACAACTAGGATATGGCAAGAACAGGGGGGCGGGGGGACGACCCTAAACCTTTACATCATTGTGTGATGTTTTACGCAATCTCCTTGTGGCAGCCGTGTGGGAAAGAATTACAGCCAACATCCCATTTCCCCAGAACCTAATAACGCCTTCGGACTCAAGAAATTACTGGAATTACAAGAGGCAGACTGTAAATAGATAAAATAAATTGCACATTAAAAGTTAACTGATTCATAAATTTTATACTCGTTATTGCTATTTTTATGAACTGCCAAATCTCTTTACCATAGTTATATTCTGGGAGGGGAGGGAGATATTTTTCCAGGATAGGTAAAATAAGTGGGTTTTTTTTTTTTTCAAGAGGCAACTGGACTTTCTGGTTTTGCTTTGAAGACATTTCGCTTCTCATCCAAGAAGCTTCTTCAGCTCTGAAAAACTGAAGAAGTTTCTTAGATGAGAAGTGAAACATCTTCAAAGCAAAACCAAAAAGTCTGGTTGCCTCTTGGAAAAAAAACCACCTTTGGCACATCCAGGACCTGCAGGATGTAAAAAAGAAAAAAAGGCATATTTATAACAACTAATGCTATAGTCTCCCTTAACATATTGTATATGCCTAGGAATTATCCCTTTTTAAAAAGAGTCTAACTTTTATTTGAGATTAACTTCAGATTAGAGTTCAGGGAATTTTTTTAAAAGAAGCCCTGCAGTTTTCAATCTGACGTTAGGGAAATTCCTGTGCAATTTCTTTGCAACAATGCAATTGTGCCAGTGATCCCTAACAATGAGAAGTTTGCAGGCTGTGTTTTTGCAAAGGGCGCTTAAAACTTTCACTTCCAAAAGAGAGAGAGAGAGAAAGCCTATTATGGTTTTATTTTCTAAAACACTGAACCCAATCCAATAACCCTTCAGCAAAAATTCACCGTTGGCTTGAAAAAGGTAGAGAGGACCCTTTAACTTGGTAAACTGGAAGAAAATGGTTTCACCTGCTTATGAAGGGCCTTCTCGTCAGCCCATTTTTGACCAAGGAGAAAACCCAGCTTTTGAATGTAATGCTAAAACACCACTGAACTTTTCCTGCAGGTGACTGATGGGGTATACAAATCCTCAAACCTTTTCCTTCCTCTGAACTTTAACCCTGTGCTTGTGAGCAGGGGAAGAGAAATGAAAATGTAAGTTTTGGTTCTTGATCTTGATATTTTTAGGATGCTCCGCTGGATAGGACTGGTGCACGCTTGAGTTCCAGGGAAGAAGATAAAAAAATTAGGAAGAGTTTGGTGGCACCCACAGAGAAAGAAAGTTGAAATAATTTGAGTGCTTCTGAAGGCAACTGAGTGGGGACTGAAAGGAAGGCGGCAGATTTCCTTAAATAGTTCTTTGAATAGTTGAAATTAGACTTGGAATATTCTTGACTGGACACACAAGGAATTTGTCTGCGGTGCCGAAACTCTCAGTGTTCGTACAAACAGCAACGTGATAAATCGTAAGATGCAATCATTGATCATAAGATACAAACAAGTGATAAACCATAAGATACCAATAGGAGAAGGGACTAGGAAAGACAATACAGCCCTACTACAGTAGATGGGTATATGTCTTTAGGCATAAGACAGTGCTGCAGGGGTTAGGTGTTCAGCAGAGGTATAGCCTGGGGAGAGGAAACTATGATTTAATATTAAATAGGATTTAATATGAGGTTAAGCTGGAGGAAAAGTTAAAATGGAGTTTAAAAGTTTGCTGAAACTTCCCAGTTATTATTTTGCCCAGTGCCTAGAAAGGATTTAAGGCTCACAAAGAGGTCTCTCCCAATTAATCCCCAAGAAGGGACGTGTGTAAGATGAAACTGGGGTGACAACATTCTTGCACACTTACAGTCCAAGAGGCACAAAGGTTTTTTCCGGAGAGCGGAATAATAAGATGCAAATTCACTCTGTTTAGGCACAATCCATGAAGTGCACATTTAGTCTCTATAGAAAGCATTAATCACGGGAAACTGTAATATTTGTTATCAGTCCAACACTAATCAAAAGCCAAGCCTGTCACTTCCACTGACCTGTAAAACGTCCCAATTATACTCTTTGGAAATGACAGGAGCACTTAACTTCCTCGCGGAGCAAATGACGACAATCAATCACGTTTGAATAACAATGAGCCACGGAGCTGAAAATTATTTTTTGTATAGGATCTAGCCAGGAATTTATGAAAGGTGAAAAGCCACCAAGGTTTTAGGGACGATGATTGCTTTCAGCTAGTACAGTGCATATCAAACACTAAACAGAATTTATGGGTTTTAATTTCCCAAAAGGTAGATGTGGACTTGGTGCTACAATGCATAACATATAATGCCAGCTTTTAAATATGAGGGTCATTTTCATAAAATATTATGCTTATTGTCTGCACCCTTGGATTCGACGAATAACTTCTTTATTAAGTTCTCATTTGCGGTAAAAGAAAAAAAGAAAATTAACGCCTTAGCATGAATCCCTCGGTTCCCAAATAAAGATATTAGCATTCCTATTATTTTAAGCAAACTGCCTTCCCCTCTTTATTTGTAAAGATAATTGACTATAAATGGCATTGAGTGGGACGAAGATATCTTGAGGGGGAACGATCAGAACTGGGCAGAAACAAGATCGTTCCATCATTTCCATTTCCACCCCCACTTCTTTTCATTTAAAAACTGCTTATTGAAAGAACACTCTTTTTTTATACCCAGAAAAGCAGCAGAATTGCATTAATTAGACTTGCAATGTTTGGATCTCTTTTTTCTAACTCAAAAATATGTCTTGCATCAGCGCAAAACTCTGCTTCTGACTCTTGTGGATGTAGAAGTGTGCAGTTTGAATGCACCCTCAACAGTAGTAACAAGACAATCAATAGGCTAGCAGACCCCCGAGTTCCCTTCCAACCCAATTATTCTATGTTCTACCTAAATATCTTTTCCAAGGTCTTCGTGGCTAGTCTGAGGCATATTTCTCGACTTCATTCATGGTTCTTTCATTGCTGATGGCTATTTTTACTTCACTTATTCCAATGAGCAATGCTGTATTCAGTGAGAAACGATAATTGTTCTTCTTTTTTCTTTTTTTTTACAAAGAATATCTACTTTGGGGTGCCACAGACAAATCTCTCTTAGATGCTTCTTCATGGTCAGCCAGGGTGGACCTTTGATTTAGCATATATAATATAATGGTTTGGTCAGATTTGCTTTATAGGTCAGAGAAGCGGCATCTTAATTAATCAATTAATTAATTAAATTCATCCACCATGTACCATCAATCCATTGTATATTCATTCTATCTATCTATCTATCTATCTATCTATCTATCTATCTATCTATCTATCTATCTATCTAATTCTTTCTTGGCCAAGCGTGATTGGACACACAAGGAATTTGTCTTGGTGCAAATGCTCTCAGTGTGCATAAAAGTAAAGATATATTCATCAAGTCACAAATCATAAGGCTTAATAATAATAATAATAATAGCATAGGGTACAATAAGCAATCAAATCATACTAGGAAACAGTCAATATAAATCATAAGGATACAAGTGACAAAATTTACAGTTATAAAGTCACAAGTGCGAGGGGATGGGTGATAGAAAGTGATGAGAAGATTAATAATACAGTGCAGACTTTGTAAATAGTTGAACAGTGTTGAGGGAATTATTTGTTTAGCAGAGTGATGGCGTTGGGGAAAAACTGTCCTTGTGTCTGGTTGTTCTGGTGTGCAGGGCTCTATAGCGTCGTTTTGAGGGAAGGAGTTGAAACAGTTTATGTCCGGGATGTGAGGGGTCTGTAGATATTTTCCCTGCCCTCTTTTTGACTCATGCAGTATGCAGGTCCTCCATGGAAGGCAGGTTGGTAGCAATTGATATAGCAATAGATGGTAATTATCTATCTATATCTATTTATCTATCCATCCATCCATTTATCTGTTCTATTTATCTATCCATTTTGTATTATGTACCATCTGTCTATCCATCATATATTCTATCTATCTATCCACCCAACTACTCATCTATCATCTATCCATCCATCCCTATAATTTCTCA